>CBVK0103105425.1:0-11822 GCA_900067695.1 Picea abies
GCAATGTCAACAATTCAACTAATGAATGACAATCAATATAATTGAATGTTACTGCAAGTTGTATGTTTTGGAATATTTGTCTCTAAAAATCGGGGAATTTTTTTTATGTACTCAAAATGTTGTCCCAATTGCATGAGGATATGTTACCAATAAGTGTAACAATTACAAATTGGTTGCAATTTGATTATTGTACTAGAACTTTACATTGTCTCTTTTTGTATGACAATGGGTATCTTATTCGTATATAATAAAATGGGTTTCTTATTTCATTGCATTGTTGAATGTCGTAAAATGTTGTGTTAATGAATAATTAATATGTGGATGATTTACATTGTTACAAATAACAGAGGTTTAATTGTTTGGATAACGCATTAATGCAATCATTATATCGAAATGCAATAACATAAATTTAAAACAATGTTAATATAAAAAATATTTGATTTTGAAATAATTAATTGAAAATTTGTAAAAAGAAATGAATTAAAATATATACATATCAGTGCATTGTATTTTTTTGAACTCACTAGACAGTGTGTGCCATAATATAGATATTGGTGTGTTTTGAGGAGTCATATGCACTGATACATATTAATTATAATAACACACCAGTATGTACTATTAAGAAAACACACCATTTTGTAAACGATATAACGTACAATAATATTTATCATTTCAAAATTGTAAAACGATATAACGTACAATAATATTTATCATTTCAAAATTGTACAGTGCTTATGTTTGAAATATAAACAGGGGCATTAAAAATAATTTTTGTACCAGTGCGTTACGTTTATTATACACATTGGGATTCTAAACATTATTTACGCACCAAAATTCTAAATATTATTTATGTATTGGTTCCTTTACTATAGTATACTCACCAGTGCATACTAAAAATAATGGTGTTGGCATATATGTACATACTAATTACAGAAGCACTGGGGCACATTCTATATTAAACGCATCGGGTCTCAGGGTAACATGATCGCATTGGGGCTAACTATGACTTAATCGCACTGGGGCGGACAAATCCTAAAGCAAAGCACACTGGTGCCTCATACGAAAACAACATGAAACTAGTGCGAAGTAATTATAAGAGCAACGATGCTCTGCACATGATGAAAAAGGCAGAACTGATGCACAATAGCTATAAATGCATCATGGCGTTTTTTATTATATTAAGATCCAGGGCGTTTTTATTATATTAATGTATCGATGTGATTTAGTATAGTAACATACCAGTGCGTATTTTTCAATATCGCATTGGTGTGTGTTTGTCAATACTGCACCGATGTGTTTTGACAAGAACAACATTGAGAAAAAAAAACCTCCAGTACAACCTCCGCCCACCCAATTTTTTTTAGTTACATGGAGCATTCGCTAAAACCTCTGCTGCCAATAGAGGAGGTTGTAGTGGAGGTTTTTTTGAAAATTTTACCAAATTTTGTAACACTAAAAACCTCCGCTATAAGGTGTTCTTCTTGTAGTGCCATGTAAAGGATGAAATAAGGACTAGTTCAGAGACTTCCCCATTCTTGCCTTCAAAAGTTATTTACAACCGAAGCAATTTTATTCCTCACCTTAGTTTTTATTATTGTGAAATATTGCTACCACTATGAATAGGCTGCAATGCCGATGAGTTATTTTGTGATGAATAATGTTAGTTTGCTATCATTAAGGGATTTTAGAGTAATTTTTTGCCAAATTTTACATGTCACTAGACTAATGAATGTTTCTTTGCAAATTTTTTGAAGCACATAGAATTACAATCAAAACAATAGATTATTGTGAATGTGGCAATATAATGTAGTGATGAGAAACAACAATAACAAATGATAGCAACATAAATATGGTAATTATTTACTTTAAGTGCATAATCCACTTTGGTTGATCCTTCCAATATCATAAATTTTAAGGCAAACACCTCTTCTACTTAGATGCTCCCGCACAACAATTCTAAGCATGAAAGGTCTCCATGCCTCCTTAAGAAGTTGTTCTTTTGATTAATGGAATGAACTTTGACTTCTTACAATCTAGTTAAATCATCTATGTTATTCATTTTTGGGATGATGTTCAAAAGTTTCTATGAAACTCTTTCTTAATATCGTATGTCAATATCATCTGGAAAAAAAGAAATAGATCTTTTATGGAAATGTAACAAGATGGAATCCCATCATATGCATGTTTTCTCTTCTTCTGGAGGAATCGACAACTAGGTCGAGCTCGTACTCACTTGACATAGTGTCGATTTTGACTACTACCACTATAACCTCTAGGTGTAACTATACATGCCCCAAGCACGACACGCAAGTAAATCAAGGTTTCGATCCGGTGAACTCACATAACAGAGTGCCTTAACAGTACACTCCATCACTAACTAATCTACACCTCAAGGCCCCCATCATATGCATTGTTGGACTCCAGGCGTTTGAGATGATTTTTTCTTCAAGTGAACATTTTGTCTCTAGGGCCCTCACTTAGAATTATGATATGTGTATGAAAGATCTTATATGAAACTACACTTCGATACCATGTGTGGTGATTATGAGTAAGTCATTATTTCTAGTACCTTCCCTAACCTCAAATCTAATCGAACACAAGGCTAAATAAAATGATTGCCCTAACAAATAATCAAATATTGAATGGTCTATTATTAGTCCCTACCTCCGGCTAGGGACTATAGCTTTCACCTCGCAGTTGAAAGGGTATTACCTGGTACATTTTGGAATATTACTAGGTACATTTTGTCGCCAACCAAAAATATTTTCCAATGTTTTGAACAAAACATTTATTATTTTAATTATTTTTATAATACAAATAATTTTTTGTATTTTACAATTTCATAGTCTCAATTTTTCGATTGGTCTAGAGGTTGTGATGGGACTTTATTAATCCTAGTGTGTTTAGTTTTTTTTTCATTTTTTATCATATAGTGGTAAATAATTTAAAATTACAAAATTTATAAAAAGGGCACGTACATCCTAAGTGAGATAGGGTTGTTGCAGTGGATGCATGTATTGGTGGTCATTACAGTCGATGTATGTTTATGTCCTCCACCTAAACTACATGCAGACTCTAGCAACAATTTCCCTCCATCCTCCACCTATACTACATGCACAGTAACTCTAGCAACAATTTCCCTCCATCCTCCACCTATACTACATGCACAGTACCACCTACAAATAATCGAAGTACCTACATACATTGCTTCATGCACCCTATTACTAGAAGTATTGATAGGCAGAATATATTACCTCTGTCACTGCTGGCTGAGAATTATTGAGAGGTTCTGATAACCATTGCACCGACTAAAAATTATTGAGAGGTTCGAGTCACCGTCACACTATTCTTCAGTATTCTTCTCCAATTTGAGGTTGTTGCAGAAGCATATGAATGAGATTTTCCAAAGCAACAACAAATAATAATATTCTTCTCCATTGTGAGGTTGCTTCCCAAGCATACGAGCTTTTCCAAAGCATTAACAAATAATCCAAGTCCCTGCTTCAGGATTCATGCACCCTATTACTAGAACTAATGACATGCATAAGTTCTTACCTGTGTCATGAATTCTGCCAGCAGGCACTTGTATTCTTTTCCATTGTGATGTGTCTTCCCTTGTGACGTGTTTGCCCAAGTATACTAGCTTTTCCTAAGCAGTAACAAAACTCTTATGTGTGCAGGACCTCCATACCAGTGTCGAGAGCGATTAGAAGGTTGAGCACTTGGTGAGAACTTCATCTTCCACAACTTTCTTCTTTATTTCGTCTAGTTTCTCTAGAGTGAAGTAGAAGGATTTGTACACAAGTTATTCGTTGTGGAGATCGGTGGACTCTCATTGTGGAGTTCAGTGGAATCTCTGGACATTTATGTTATCTCTGCGAATTTCAGGTGGCGTAGGCCGCTTGTTGTTTCAACCCAAGAGTTGATGAATTCCATATCTGTTCAGAAGAAATTGAACGATCCACTGAGTTAAAAGGCAGTGCCTTCAATTATTTTTGTTTTCCAAATTCCAACCAAGCCCATTAGAAATGAAATGGAACGATTCAATGAGTTAAGAGGAAACACCTTCAATTATTTTTGTTTTCCAAATTGAAGGCGTTGGGATTTCACAATGCGAGTATATTCCTGGTAACTCATTTAAACAAACACCTCAAAAGTTCCACAAGTGGAGAGATGTACCCATCCTGCTCCTCTTCCTTTGGCGAAGTCAGAATGAATTCCAAAGCGGATGTGTCACCAATTGTCGGGAAATTATCAAAATTAATGCATTCATTGCTCTTGAACAAAGACTCCCAAAATGTTTGCTCCACTGAAATCTGGCCATTGTCGCTCCACAAATCCATTTCTGGAACCGATGATGACCTCGACTAGGAGGCGATGGAGACCTCTTCCTTCTTCCTCGCCTTGTTACTATTATTGCTATTTCCCAAAGAGGGCAAAGTTGAAGGGAGTTCACTACGATCATATCTAGAGGTGATGAGATGAATCTAGTGGGGAAAAAGAGAAAACGTTGATGGAATGGAGGGTGCAGAATCCAGTAAATTGAAGTTGGGGTTGGGGCCTCTTAGGCAATAAACTGCAGTATTGTAAGCACTGAGGAGCTCGTCCGTTTTGTAGGAGCCAAGCCATATCTTTGCTCTGGTTTTGTCTTGTGGGATCATCATTGCAGAGTTGGAGAAGGGCTATCAGACTTACAAGGAAGTCATGTAGACAAGCAAGCCCAACGTACAAGGCAACCATGCAGACAAGTAAGCCCAATGTTGTTTTATACATAACGTGTCAAAGTTTAAAGACTCATGTCACCATGTCAATTACAATTGATATAAATTTAGAATAAAAAATAAAATCCTACCTACTCTTTTGAGATCCATGCAACCAACTAAGCAACATCGTGCGAAACTTTCCAATGAGGAATATAGTGCGAAAAATTTCAATGGTAATTGATGGATGTGGATGGCGCCACACAATTAATTCAATCTCTTTTTTATACGATGTTTTTGAACCTCAACCATAAATTTGTCATCTCATGGAAAGAATCAGTCATCTCAGGGAAATAATTCCTAAATTTATATGGATCAAATGATGTTTTGTCCCCCATTTTGGATGCATGTAATATTTTGTTGTTATGAAATGTTGGTTACTGATATGCGGATGATGAAGAGGATGTTGTGGGTTCAAATGCTAGTGACGAGGATTATTACCTACTTGTTTGATTGACCCATCGATAGATCAATTCACATCATGGTAGTATCTATGTCATAATCGCTGAAGAAAATCACACCTATTTTCAATGAGTGTCAAGAGAACCCAGTTGAATGCATTGTCCACTTGCCATGACACAACTATGTACAACAATTGGACACTCGACCTGGTTCTTTAAATAAAATACTCCACCTTGCCAAAACCAGATTTTCTTCGTAGCAATAGCAAATAAATTGCTTTAGTCTCATAATTTTCACCTTCACTTTCTTCCAAGACAAGGAATCCCCAAGAAGTAGTTGTGTGCATAATTATTGCTCGGTTAACGATCATAGACAATACATGTGGGAGCTTTGAGAGAACGTGGGTGTCTTTCTCTTTGATGAGGTGATTTCAATGCATGTTCGATTACATAGACCATCTATTTGCAATAGTGCAGCCCCCCATGAAGCTTTTATATATGGCAATTAATGGTGTTGCCCCCAAGGGCCTAGATGAATCCACAACGCTCTTGATGTTTCCTGGTGGCAAAAGATGCAGTTGATTCGACTACTGGACATAAAAGATTAAGAAGAGCAAAAGGACAAATAATTGCCTCAAAAAAGAGAAGAATGAAGCATGTGATTCGAATGCCATTAATTTCAGTGGTTCTGGAAGCCAGTCATGTATATCTATAATGCCCCCACATGCCTTTGCAAGTTTTTTTAAAACTAGTCGTGACTTACCAATCTTCTAATTTCCATTGCGAGAAAATTATTCATCTTCACATCTAAGTAGCAACCCACAACAATCTGGAACTGATTGAGTAACCTGAATGGGTTCTATTTCAAATGACTTTGCTCTAAACCCCTCTCATTTTAAATATTTTAAGTATGTTTTGCATCGAAATACTAAATTCTTATGACCATTCTTTCATGAGTTTCGTTGGAAATGATGAAGAGGAACTAGAGTACATGAATTCATTATCGAAAGTATTTAAAAATTAATTCAAAATTTGACATATGTTAAATGAAATTGGTACAACCCCTACCCTAGGTCACTTGCTTCAAAGCGGTCACTTGCTTCAAAGCATCTTAGAAGCTCTTCATTGGAGACCTTCCCCTTATTAATAAAATCAAATTATGCATCATATTGTTAGTTGGTTTTATATGTTCTTCCTATGCTAACATTCTTTTTAGCACCTTTTAATTTAATAATACATTGTATTTTCTATATATATATATATATATAAATAGTGCCTATTTAAATTTTCTAATCTTCCCCTAATGAACCGTGGAAAAGCTGTTGAGGGCAAGTACCATGCGATGTCGAATACCATAAGTGAATTATATAAGAACTAATCTACATCCTAAGTGAGATAGGGTTGTTGTAGTGGATGCATGTATTGGTGGTCATTACAGTCGATGTATGTATATGTCCTCCACCTAAACTACATGCAAACTCTAGCAACAATTTCCCTCCATCCTCCACCTATACTACATGCACAGTATATATATATATATATATAAATAGTGCCTATTTAAATTTTCTAATCTTCCCCTAATGAACCGTGGAAAAGCTGTTGAGGGCAAGTACCATGCGATGTCGAATACCATAAGTGAATTATGCAGTAGATTGGAACTCGAAACCCAATTTAGGGTTTGTGGTGGTCTACATTTTAGATTTTTATATTTTAATACAATTAAAAGTCTATATAATGAAAATAACATGCCTCTGTGGCCTTGCAAAGCTTCAATACCTGGACATGAGCGGGTGTAAAGAAATAGAGGAGTTTTTTGTGTCGCACCATTCATTATAGCAGCGTATGTTAGTCTTCTCACTCCACACTTCATAATCTTAGCTTCAAATCCTCAAATTGTTCAACGAGGCAAGGACTAGCTACTTCACAACTAATCCCCTTGTTTATTTATACTTCTGAACATTCTTAGTTGTAACCTCAAGTCTAATCAAACACAAGGCTAAATAAAATGATTGCCCTGACAAATAATTGAATATTGAATGGTCTATTATTTATTTATACTTCCAGACATTCTTAGTTGTTATCAAATGATGGATTACTATTTCCTCTTGTTAAGTTTCACTCTAGAGTAAAGGGGCATATATTAAAGACATCACCGTTGTTTCACCATCGTCATCGTTTCACCATCCTCTCTACAAAGCATATAGATTGAAGGTCCAACTTAAGTTCTTTTTCTCCCATTCTCATTATTAACAAGTGTTGCATTGGCAGTTTAGTCCCTGTCATCTAGGTTTGGAAATAAAAATAATAATCCTACATAGATTTGGAAATAAGAATAATAATGAATTAAACCCAAATTACATATGTCATTATATTAGCAATAATAAAGTATGCTATTAGTAGTAATAAATTACTAAAATCATTTGAACTGTCCCGTAGTTTTGGAAATAAGAATAATAATCTTCCCACGTAAATTTAGAAATAAGAATAATAATGACTTAAAATTATAATAAAACCAAATTACTTATGTTATTAAGTTAGCAGTGATGATATATATAGAAATTGTTTGTAACAAAATATATACAAATCATTTGAAGTGCCGGGCATGTTTGGAAATAAGCATAATAATATATGCTTTACCAGAGAGCCAAACCCTCTCCATAGTGACGGTTAGATCATACCAATGACAAAGCCAAGTATAGTTCAACCTAGACCTTCCACTTCTCTATGTGCAACACCGCCAGAGAGGTCCACCCGTGCATACGACAAAAGCATAGAAGACTACAAAGTAAACATGCCATATAGACTTTGCTCGACTTCCATAAAGGTCCGTAATTTCGTTGTTATGCTATTTTTGGAGATGGAGTTTTGTTATTACTTCTATTGTCCATAGAAGACAAGTTAAATTCCGTAAATCTTTTGTTTAGTACTTGACTCAGTGAACATACTTGAAATATCATGGAATACATTTTGACCCAACGTCATTAACAAGTATAGCGGAAATCATTGTGGAAGTTTCTCTAATTTTTATTGCGTCATTGCAGAGAGGGAAATCTTGTGAATTAAATACAGGAACAAAAATAGTATGATGGGTCGTTGGAGTATCTAAAAAGTGGACATGTGATACTAAAATCAAGTAGATTCGGTTATTATAATGACATTTTGAATTTGTGAAAAAGCATCTGTAATCTAAAGACATAAGCAAAGAAAATGACTAAGAATGGAAGATGGGGGAGGTTGCCAAGAGGACAACGCCCTTGCCATGTCCTCTTCTGCCTCTTTCTCGATGAAATTCTCTCCCATTTGTTGAAGTTCAAAATGGATGCTTCGTGAGGAGACCTCGACACTTGGGTAATGTAAATACACATATACCAAATATTGAACAAATTAATTATCGGGTCTGCAAAATTCTAGGGTTTATGTAGATAAAGATATAAAGAAAGATAAAACCCAATGATCAATCCACGTTCATGAACGATGTCATTGTTTATTGCAAACTTTGAAAAGATGGTAACCTCATTTATAAAACTTGGCCAAACCATACATTGTCATGGAACCAAACAGTTACAACAAACGAATCAGATAAAAATGCGTTGTTGTGACATCAAATAACATGTTAATTGGAATGATGAAAAGAGCGGGCACTCTTTGGCTCTAGGGAAAATGCATATGGTTTGATATGGTTGCTATATCATACTCATAATAGCTTTAATAAAAATATGTTTTAATAAATTACTTGGCCCTTCCATTCGAATCTGAGGCGGCTCAACAATAACAAAACAACAGGAAAAAACAGTACATGTTTTTTATGCCTTTTACTCCACTGGATCTGTTGTTGATTAGCAACACGCATTTTGCATGTGTAGCTCGCTCTAAAACTAGTTTGGACACTAGCACTCGCCTTGGGAAAATTTTGCATCAAACAATTTCGTTAAATCCTACCCCAGCTCTTAAAACCCATCTGACCAACCAACCAATCGCTCCACACCAAATATTAACTAACACCTAGTGTGTATGAAGAGGAACACGCGGTAGCAATAGTATCTTTAAGACCAACACGCGATAGTCGTTAATATTATTAAGACGAACATGTGGTAAGGCTAATATTACGAGGAACAAAATAATATTATTAAAACAAACACCCGGTAGTACTAATATTATTAAGATGAACACGTGACAAGGCTAATATTACAAGGAGCAAAGTGCATGAGAAATAAAATAGATAATAGATTTAATAAGCATTATAGAGAACACATGTTAGCTAATAATATTTGTAGCAAGTAACATTAAATTGCATATAAATAAAATATTCTATAAGCAGTGTGCCATATGGTAATTATAAAATAGTCAGCATAGCATAGACTGGATCGAATTACTTATGCCATTGAATTCCCGTATATAAGAAATCAACCTAGATAAGTGTCAATCTTTCAATCAAATCGAGGAAGGGTAGGCATGAGAAGAATAGTTCGAGGGCATGGGAAGAAAGGGACTAGGGGGGGGAATTAGAGTTTCAGATAATGTACCCCGTGGTTGTTTTTGAATCCCAGAGGCTATGTATTAATTTCCGAACAGTCTGAGGGCATGGGAAGAAAGGGACTACATGAGGGTGTAATTAGAGCTTCAGATAATGTACCCCATGGTTGTTTTTGAATCCCAAAGGCTATGTATTAATTTCTGAACAGTTCAAGAGCATGGGAAGAAAGGGACTACAAGAGAGCGTAATTAGAGCTTCAGATAATGTACCCCATGGTTGTTTTTGAATCCCATAGGCTATGTATTAATTTCCATTGTTTCTGCTACAAATATTGAAGATTATGGGAGGTGCATAGGGATGAAATTCCTAGAGGACAAGGAATCCTTCCTTTAACGATAATCACCTCCTTGCTCATGGCTATGTAATCTTTTCTCCTATAATAGCTACTTCTCTTAGTTATCTATGAAGGTAGCTACTTCTATTATCTTTTCTATTCTTTTCTATTGTGCACCACCCGATTATATTATATCTGATGATAGCTCCATCTCATCAATATAAGGAGCAACCTTAAGTGGTAACCCCTTGAGAGTTCTAATCAATCTCTGGTTAGGGACAAACAACCAAGCCACTGGTAGGAACCAACTAGCCTAATGGATAAGGATGGATACTGTGATATTTGTAATGCATATTGAGGTTGCATCGTAGCATCGAGTTGCAGTGTTGGATCTCTTGCTAGGTGCATATTGAGGTTGCGTCATAGCATCGGGTTGCAATTTTGTATCTCTTCTTGGGTGTAGATTGAAGTTGCGTGGTAGCATCGGGTTGCAGTGTTGGATCTCTTGCTGGCAGAGACTCCTGGACAGACATAGTGATTCCAATATTCTTTGGAATAGTATTAAAGATTGTCTATTGGTGTGACCCCCTCTACTTAGGAGTCTGTAGGAATAGGGGTATGAGTAATCCTTTTAGCTCGTAATTTCATTTTGCACCTTCGCTTCCTTTGGGCCTTGAATTGATTTCTCAGTGAAACATTGATAACTCGGGGGATGGGGTTCTCTTGAACATCCAAGCTAAGAGGAGCTATCCAACCCGAGCTGCTACTATTTTAGTTTAGTTGTTGCCCCGACCTATTTAAGTTAATAATAGCACCAAAATTATGGACAACCAAAACTATGTCATTGTTATTGTGCCACAACGACTATGTCATTGTTTTGACTGTTAAGATTTATGTGGTGATTGTTTTCAGAATTTATCAGATAATCCACTGTATTGGTGATTGTTTTCAGAATGTATACCAAACAATGACTGTGTTCATGTAGAAAACTAGACTTGAGTTCAGGGCCAAGCTGACATGTACAAAAGGTACCCTACTTGGGGCAAAGCTAGAACTTTCAGGTTTTAGGGTTTAATGATTTTTGAGTTGTTAATTTGTATCTAAGACAGTTAGTATTCATTATATGCTAATAAATGCATTATTGAACATAATAAATTTATGTTGAATTCTTACACTTCAAATTCATTGTAATTATTGACTCTGATTCTTGAGGCTTACGATAGGCAATGTGCTCCATGTTTGCAGTCTTATAGTGGATGATGATGTCTATTATTATAATATTTCAGTACCAGAGAGCATCTGGGATCATCCTTCGATGAAATTTACAGGTACATAGCTACATTACAGTTCGCTCTTTATAATGGTACTCTTCTTACAGTTCTGAATGGAGTAGTGTTTGGGGTTCAATTTAGTATTAACCAATTGTGTTAATCTAGGATCTTCAAACCTCATGATCACAAGTTTGGAATTGTTGATGTATGGATTTTTCTTCATAGTGTTCTTTTCATCATATATCTGGTAGTTGATAGGGTTTTGCAACTTCAAAAGCATTAGGGATTTTTCTTGTTCGGGTTCAGGATTTAGACTTTAGGATTTTTCAATTTCAAAAGTACTACCTAACAAATGGATAGAATGTTTGTAGGAAGCTATATGCTGAAGAATTAGCCACAAAATTACAAATGAAGTGTAATACCCCAAGGGCGTGCCCTAGTTATATCATGTATTGTAATCATGTTTATAGGCTGGCGAGCCAAGTGTATATAAGTTGGTGAGCTTATGTGTTATTTAGGCCGGAGAGCCTAAGTGTTAAAGGCCAAGAGCCTGATTTTTGTATATGTAATTATGCAGATCAT
>CBVK0103105427.1:4821-20474 GCA_900067695.1 Picea abies
TATATTTCATATTCCAGTGTTTATTGTGTTAGAGTAGTGTTAAATAATAAGTGCAATGGAATGGGGTCAGTTTCAAACAATGAGGTCAAGGCCTGTGGCCTTTTTGAAGGTATTATATTGGAAAGGTCCCTACAAATAGGGTTGGTTTCAAACAATGAGGCCAAGGCCTATGGCATTTTTGAAGGTATCAGATTGGCAAGGTCCCTACGAATTTCCAAGTTATTGCTCTTCAATGATTCCATGTTGATTATAAGGGACATCATTAAAAACTCTAATATTGTGGGGAATGTTATCTCTCGATTCTATTTCGATCAATCTCCCTTCTTAAGGGTCTTGAAGAATTTTCCATATTTCACGTCAAGCATGAGCTAAATAATGATGCTGTATTTCACGTCAAGCATGAGCTAAATAATGATGCTGACAAATTTGCCAAAGTGGGATCGCGACTCGACAAAGGCTATTACATCATGAATGGGTAGTATTGATGGCTCCACATCCCCTAGTGCTCATGGTTGGAACAATAAATATGAGGTTCACTTGGATGCTCCATTCATTAATTTGGCAGTAGTTAGCACAAGTTTTTGGGTCCGATGCCTTGGGTTACATTCATTGTAACGCATGTGATGGTTTCATTTTCAGCAATTTAGACATGACATTTCCAGTATCCTCTGGTGGTGAAGTAGGCTGGTGTTGGGGAGAGGAGCTTGACATTTAGTTTGTGGAGGATTTATGTCTTGGGAAGGTGGCTATTTCGAGTGGTGGTGTGCCAAGCTTGCTTGGTCATCCGTCCAAGCATTGCTTGGTCTCCAAGTTCCTTCATCCTTTGTTTTCTTTATACAATTTACAAATTACTAAAATCTTAATCCTTAGTCCTTAATTTTTAAACTTTTCAGTGACGTTCAAAGATGGGTTAAGGTATGGTGATTTTGATTCCACTCCTAGGTATGCTAAGGGGTTTTTAATTTGTGGTATGTGATTCTCTGTTCTTTTCCTTGCTTCTGGAATTGATTGCGAAGATGGGGGGGTGGCATGGTAATCTATTTTTTTTATTTTAGGCACCCTGTGTTCAAAGTGGGGTACTCTTTCAGTCTTTTTTCTCTAGGCCATGTCATACTGGTTCATTTTATTAATTGTGGATGTCTGAATGTTGTTGAACCTCCTCTCATTTTTATCGAAATCATATTTGGGATTTGGGTCTATTTTGGAAAGAGTCACATATCCAACCTATGTGTTGGGTTTAAATTTCAGTGCCTAGTTTTCATTCCAGCCTCGTTTTTATTCTCGGGTCTTCAGGTGAGTTGTTAGTGTGTGAGTCATGGTCTTTTTTTCTTGCCTTTTGCCTTCAATTGAAATTCGGAACAAAGGATTTTTAGTTGGTTTCTCATCAACCTTGTGTGTGTTGTCTCTGTGGGTGCTAATACTAGTGACAATTGGGTTGGCTTTGGTCAATAGAACACAATCATGGGATTGTGCATTATTGTTTGTCCTCCTCTTGCTTTCCATTTCAATTAGGATCAAAGTTTAATAAAAAGGCTCTTCATTTATTCTGGAAATTCTGGCACTGTTACTACTGCTAATCTCGGTACTAAGGTTTAGTTTGAACAACTTGTAACTTTTTTTGGAAAGTAATCAATCTCAACATGAACCCATCTTGGAGTGATATGAAGCACATTTTGCACAGACATAAAGAATCAATTAAAGGTAATATTATGGACCTTCGATAGGTCTTGGGCAAGGTAGGAACGTTGGATCAAATTGTTGTATCTCTTCTTCAGATAATCAAAATTATGGAACAGGAATGTCAGCAGTTGAGACTCTTGGTGATCCCCCAACAATCACAATCTTCATCAATAATCCAAGTCTTGGGAAGTGAAGTACAAGGAGATTGTGAAGCAGAGCCTATGGAAGATAAAGGAAATGCACTGGATCATGAAGAAGTTCAGGAAGAACCAAATCAACAATCTTCCCTCTGCTAAATGTTTTCTAGATGTATCTTTTTGTAGGAAAAAATTTCAGAATATATGGCAATCAAACAGGTAGGATATATATTGTGTTTTTTTATATGTACTTAAGCATGAAGGTAGCAGTAGAATTTTCAAGCCTTGAACCAAATTTTGTAAGACCTTTTGATTATTGATTCGCTTCGGCGCAACCCAATTATATATAAAAATGTTCAGTTTCAGTTTTTTTTAAAAGTGCAATGGAATGGAAAATAAGGAACCATCATTGCATTGGTATTTTTCTCTATTGGGCTTACAATCACTAAAACATATACAAAAAGTGTATGCTATTCAACTTGTTTTGTTATCACGAGTCATAATAATAACAAATTAATTGAAATTTGCAATTAGGCTCTTAATAGTCCCCAACTACAGAAACACCCTGAGTGGGCATAATGGTTAAGAACATGTGTTTCCTCTTAAGAGGTCACAAACTCAAATCCAAATCGATGCGCAGAGGGGGTCCCTTGTCCCACAAACAAGGGAGTCTCATGCTCCAATTTGGTGTCTAGCTTGGTCGTGACCTTAAAAATATATTATTATTATTATAATATTCTAGGTTAGACTCTGGGAAAAACCCTTGAGTACTTCCCCTCATTTCGAAGATGGTACCTAGGGTAAACCCTAGAATCTTCAAGGCACAAGAATAGTCAACAATAGGGATCAAAGCCATTACAACAAATATACACATTAAGAGTTCAACATGTCACTTGTGGGAATTGAACCTAGGTGGGGAGGATAATACTTATTCTCGTAACCACCCAGGCTAGACCCAACTGATGAAATGAAGAAAGCTATTGGATTGTTTTAAAACATATAATGGGGAAATCCACCAGGTCTAGCTTGGGTAGTTATAATAGGGCGCCTTTTTTTGGTGAAATAATTATCAATTGTGTTAAAAAAAGATTGCGGCTTAACTCATACAACAAGAGTTACAAGATTCAAAAGGACAACTTTTAACAATATCATTTCCCCTTCTTAGGTATGTTGGTGTAGATTCTAGATATTGTTTTTCCTACTTCTTACAAACTTTATTTCCTTCCCTAATGTATATAGGTAGATCCTTACATACCAATTGCATAATAGTATACATAAAAACATTTGACTTGTTGAAAGGATTCCTTGGATTTGAGTTTTTTTCTCCTCACTGCTTCTGTTGTCATCTGGGTCTTGATTGTGCTTGTTTTGATCGGTGTAGCCTTGATGTATCCAAACTCGTGTTGAGAATTCAAATCTTCTCCTTGATGGGCTGAAACAAGCTCTAGGCTCTTCCTAGAGCTATGTTGGTTTGATTGATTTTTGTGGGAGAGTCTTTGCTTTCATTAGACTTCGTCGAATATGATTGTCGAGCACTTGGTCTTGAACTTTCTCAATGATTTTTGAAAAGGTAGGTTCCGATCCCCCTTAGTTGGGTTTTCTTCTTTTCCTTTTGACTAGATGGAAATTGTCTAAAGGAGTCTAAAAGCTCCCTTGCTTCTTGGGTTACCCCTCTCAAATTAGATCTAGTGGATTGTTGGACCTTCAAATTTCTTAGGGAAAACTACCATTAAATGACTAGGCTCCTTATAGATTCAGTAGCAGGCATCGTGCTTTTGTAGATTAGGTCCTAGGTCCACTATGATCCTTCTCATTCCAACAAAATCTCATCTAGGAGCCCTTTGCTAAGATCTAGTTCAATGCAAATTCTTGTTAAAGAAGATAAACCATTCTTGTCTTTCCTTTTGTCATAACAAATGAACGATCCTAGGGTGTTCTCAACATAGGAAAGGATTTCCTCTTCCCAAAAGTGCATAGGGAGATTTGGGAGCTACACCCAAATTGGGTCAAAGAGTGATGTTGATCTTGGATTAAAATTTGGATACCAAGGGTCCATGAAGAGCTCTCCTCACCCTTAGAACCTTGGGCCAGATTTTAAGATCCAATTTTTCTACACTTTACTCGAAAATGGAACTATAAAGAAGCCTTTATCATAGAATCTTGCCATGAACTCTCCTCCCCATTTGGCTTTCAACTAGTGCATAAGCACGTATGTTGTTAGCCAAAAGGCCAAATTTGACCAACAATTAATGATTTCCTGGATCAAATCTGCTTGAAGACGATCCTTAGTGGATTTGGTGCCTTCTCCACAAAAAATTGCCCTTTTCTAGACATCGAGCCATTACTAGCTTGTGGTGTTGAGGGAGTGTGGATTAGGGCTTCCTTGAATGAGATAACACCTTGATTTCCTGGATCAAATCTGCTTGAAGGAAATCCTTAGTGGATTTGGTGCCTTCTCCACAAAAAAATTGCCCTTTGCCAGACATCGAGCCATGACAAGCTTGTGGTGTTCAGGGAGTGCGGATTAGGGCTTCCTTGAATGAGATAACACCTTGAGATACCATTGGGCTCTAAGACCACTTGCGTTAGATCATTAGGCATGATACTTCTTCTGGGACAAATCATCTATTGAGTGAACAACTAGGGTAGGAACCCTAGGTAAGCACGGGCATGCTATTCTCTCTTCCTCCTTGCATGTAAAATCACTAAAGTTGACTAAATATGTGGAAATTTAATAAGTGATAACATAAGGTTGAAGCAAGAAAAAAAGAAAAAGTTCATAACATAAGTGCTAGTGAGACCACGAGGAATGTTACTTCTTCTTGGATGGATCTCTTATTGAGCGAACAACTGGGGTAGGGACCCTCACTGCCCGTAAGCACACCATGCTCTCTACCTCCACACATGTAAAAACACTAAAGTTTACTAAAGATGTGGAGATTAAAGAAGTGAGAAAGTAAGCTTGAAGCAACAAAGAAAGAAAAAGTTCATAACACAAGGACCATTGAGACAAAGGTATAGTCATTAACATCAACAAGAAGCTTTTCTAATTCCTTCAAACTTAGAACAACATTAAGAATGAATGTCATATAGGATTGTTTATTTGTAGCGATCTCTTGTTGAGTGAACAACTGGGGTAGGGACCCTCACTGCTCGTAAGCACACCATGCTCTCTACCTCCACACATGTAAAAACACTAAAGTTTACTAAAGATGTGGAGATTAAAGAAGTGAGAAAGTAAGCTTGAAGCAACAAAGAAAGAAAAAGTTCATAACATAAGGACCATTGAGACAAAGGTATAGTCATTAACATCAACAAGAAGCTTTTCTAATTCTTTCAAACTTAGAACAACATTAAGAATGAATGTCATATAGGATTGTTTATTTGTAGCGATTTAATAATGTGACGAAGCATTGATGTGATTTAGTGTAAAAAAGAAAGCACAAATAAATATGTGCATTTCCTACTATGAACACTGATCACTAATACTTTGTTTGGTAATATTGGTGTAATTTAAATACTTAGGGTTCAACATTTTCAACGAAGCTTAGGCAGACTGGGAAAACTCCACACAAATTGATGTAGTCATATATAACATTTTAACAACTCCACTAGAGGAAGGGTTCTATGATTCCTTAGTGAAATATAGAATTCTATATGAGTGAAGTATTATTTATGTTCCTTAGGGAGATCAAAATCGCTACGAAGGCAATTGCTAATTTCTAAAGGTATTTATTATGGCTATAAATGGTGTAGATAGTGGTGAAGTTCATAAGATGTTACTTCCTTTGTAACATTTTGAAGCCAACAAGCTAGAAGTTGGGCAAGTATCTTCCACTTTGAGTCTTCTACAGGACATGGGAGTTTGTATTGAAGGGTTTTGTTTGTGTTTCATTGATGACTAATAAGGGAAATGCCTATATTTGATGGTAATTATGAATCACTTCAACAAAATTCCCATAATGATACCTTGTAGGAATTTGGTTTTAGCGCATCAAACTATGGAGTGGTTCTTTGATTGAGTTTGGGTGCACTTTGGTTTATGATCATTAAACATTTTTGGCTATGGTTGTAAATTTCTCAATGACTTTTGGTAAGCATTGTGGGGATTGATAGAGATTGAGTTGAAGATGAGTACTGCCTTCCATCCTTGGACATATGGTTAAAAATGATAGTAAATCACAACCATAGTTCAGTGGTTGTGAATTTTTAATCACAAACATCCAGTTCCATGAGATGCCAACATCCCATATGTGTAAAAAAGTTACTATTGCATAATGTCCCATGCCCCAAACACTTCACCTTTTGAAGTGTGCCTTGGATTTTTGCTTATGGATCCATTATCCATTCTAGGTCCCATCTTTGAGGCAATGGTGATGAATGAAGCCATTGTGCATGGGAAAAGCCACAATGTTTATTGTATCATTCGAAAGATTCATGTTGAAGTTTGAGAAGCTTTGAAAATGGGTCAACAAAAACACAAGGTCATACATGATCGACGTTGTGTTGATCATCACTTTTGTGTAGGAGACAGATGTTGACTTAATCTTCAGAAAAAAGTGCCATCGATGTGAGACAATAATGAAAAATAATCTATCATGTTGATTCCTAAAGAGCTTGGGCCAAAACACCATTGATGTGGGATGATAATGAAAAATAATCTATCATGTCGATTCCTAAAGAGATCGTCATTGAAGTTGCAGGTAGTGGAGAGTAGATACAATTATGAAGAGTAAAGAGTATGCACATAGATTTAGTCTTTATATTAGAGGTGGATAATCACATAAAAGCATTAGCTTAGGACATTTATAGCACTTGATAACTTTGATGCAAATCAAAGTGGCAAAATGGTAGTGTTGTAGATGCGCTAAGATTTATAGTCATGTGGTTTTGACGCTGCGATCTGATCGAACAATTCTAAATTTTGGTTGTGTTAATACCTTGTCATACTACCTTATCACATGCTAGCACATATGAACAACTCAACACATGTTGGACGTAGAAGATTGGCAATGATAAGAGATTGTCTTCTATTCTCTGTCTCTTGATTAACAATGATAAGAGATGTTTTCCATTCTATGTCTCTACCTCTTCTCAAACTTTGTACAATTATGTAATATATAGAATATGATGAGACTATAATCTATCCATATTTCTTTACTAGCTTATTTATACATCACCTTAACATTGTAAACAAATTAGTTGGCCTTGGTGGTTCTTTGTACACCTTAACATTGTAAACAAATTAGTTGGCCTTAGTGGTTCTTTGTACAATTATGTAATATATAGAATATGATGAGACGATAATCTATCCATATTTCTTTACTAGCTTATTTATACATCACCTTAACATTGTAAACAAGTTAGTTGGCCTTCGTGGTTGGATTGACAATTGTTTGCTGTAAAGCTTTATGTTTTTCACATTTCGATATATATTATATTTTAGTTAATGAAATTTATTAGATTCACAATTGGTTGTTGTAAAGCTTTATGTTGTTCACATCTCGATATACATTATATTTTAGTTAATAAAATTCAAAGTCGAGTAGTTGTCCAACTATTGTTGTGTCGATGTGTTTGGTGTATGAATTCATTTTCTTGTCCAAGCTAGCTTAGTGATTTGTTGCACCATAAGTTAGCGGTTGTGTATTTTAGTTGAATTCATTGCAATGGTTGTGGATGCTCTAATTCCACTAATGCACCCCCTTCGCTCATAAACGAAACAAAACGAGTGTCGATTCATTAATTAAATGCTTATTTGCTTTAGCAAGCATTCGCAGACTAGCATGAGGTCGACACACACATATTATTGAAGGGACATAAGATCACTTTTTGCCGACCCAAGGATTACATATATTCATGATACATAATTTTTCAACTAAATTTGTTTTTAAACTATTTTTATTTGGAAGTTAAAACCTTCTATATGTAGACATCTTTTACATTGGGTATTCTATAACGTATAATGTTATTTGTATTTTATTCGAAAAACACCAACAACTACATGCAAAGATCTTTGACTACTTGTGCTTGCAAATAGTTTTCGATTCCAACATCAACAACTTCCTAGAGTGTAACAACTTAAATGCCACATAAATTTTCAACTAAATTATTTAATAACGCAACCGGAGGACAGTGACTTCGATAAATCAGCTAGCGGCCCAAACGAACCGCCTTCATTCCATGTGTCCACCCGCTTCACCAACTCTGTCCTCCCCTTCGCTACCGCTTTCGATCGATGACATCGAGGTTCCCTTCTTATAATGTCCATGACATATGTGTTTCACGATTCATCATTCCTCCGAATTGTCTGGAACAATGAATTCCTGCTCGTTCTCACCCGCATTGCGCCACAGTCATACGAGATGCGAGTCCCTGAGCACCAACTCCAATCTAGTCGCTGCAGAGAGGTTCAGAGTTCGAGTCCTTCCGCGATCTGTCGTCTCCCGTGTTTTTATGGGCTTTAAGATTCGAAAGGGAAAGAAAGGCCGTGAGACTGAGTATCCGTGGCCGGAGAAAGTCGGCGGAAATCTTAAAGATGCTGAGTATCCGTGGCCGGAGAAAGTCGGCGGAAATCTTAAAGATGGATATCTGAGATACTTGTCGAGTTTTAAGCCCATGTCTACCAAGCCTAAGCCCTTCCTCCTTCCTTTCGAGAGGCCAATTGCCGATATCGAGAAAAAAATAGCCGAGGTAAGTCGAATTCTCAGCTCATTTTAATGTCGATCTGTTTCTGTTTTACATCATTTTGAAATGCTTTGTTCTTTAGTTCGAATTTTTCAAGTTTGTTTGGGAGGAGGTTAAAGTTTGCTTCTGCTTAATTCTAAGAAGAGGTTTTACGAGGCTTTAATTTTCTTTAAATGGATCGTGGTTGAGCTTAAGAAAAAATTAACAGAAACGCCGAGTTCGAGATAAATGTTGCCGTTAACTTGGCTTCTGTTTAGTTCTGTGATTTGATCGCGTGTAAGTTGTCGATTGCTTGCTTCGATCTATTTGAGTATGCTTTATGTTTTCAATTGAACTTAAATTTGTTTTGATTTTGTTCAAGTTAGTTGTTCATCGGTCCCGAGAAACAAAAAACTGTGGTTAATTTTGTTTTATTTGCTTCGACCTTGAAACTTTAAGGAAATTATCGATTCAGTCTGCTTCTGTTATTGTGCTTTAGTTTGAAAGCTTTTAACAGTCTCAAAATTGCCCTGTTTCTGTTTAAATTAGTTGCTGCTGAACTCAACATGGCAGGGATGTACTGTGAAAATTTAATTACATTGTCGATTGAAAGCCTGGTTTATTTCGGCTGTGATTTAGTTTGATAATTGTTTTGGTGCTCTTTAAATTAATTTTCAACCGCAAGAAGAAAATGACAGCTGCATTTGAAAGTTTTTTTTTTTTTTTTTTCTCTGGATGTCATCGATTTATTTAAAAGTTTTTTTTTTTTTTTTTCTCTGGATGTCATCGATTTAAAGTCCGTTTTTGTGTGGTCGTGTTTAATTTGAGGGTTTTTTTTTTTAACTGGGGTTAAACTTGTTTTGTTTCAGTTTTAAGTTTTAACTAATTGTTGATCTCCAGAAGAAATATCAAAGGCAACTGAGCCGGAACTCATTTTGTTGTGAAATGTTTTGGTTGTGTGGAGGTGATTACTAATTAGTTGACATTCTGGTTCATTATAATTTTGTCTGAAATGATTATATAGTTGGTTCACTAGAATTTCACACTTTTTTGTATATGTTACCCATGTCATCTAGACAGGGGTACATCGCAACTGGAGATGAGCCTTTTTTTTCTCGAAAAAAATACTGCTTATATTATACAGAAAAATTTAATTACAAGCACCCTCAACGTGGGTGAAGGGGAATGCTGAAGTGAATCAGGAATGGACACATACGATCAAGAAGGAGCTTGTGCTGTCTTTTCTGATAACAATATACAATAGAGACCTAATAACCGAACATTGCTTACGTTTTGCACAACATGCATTGTTTTTGGGCCTCAAAACAAGAGATCTGAAGAGATCAATGATTGAGCAATGTTGCCTGATTCTGAGCTCATAAGATGCGCAGCACTGCAATTTCAAGTTTCAATACCCATAGTTTTAAAGGCACTGTTAGATTGAGCATTTATTGTGGTGTAATCTCTGGAGCTTGTGACTCAGCTCCAGTGCTTCTGTTCTCAACAGGCAATTCTCTTCTGTTAGCTGAGCAGAATGCTATGAAAAATTATTGATTTTTTTCAATATCTGTCCATTGTTTGCTGTCAGATGAGCCACCTGAGCCCTGAGCTTGTCTAAGTGCTATTGTTTCTGGAGCTGAGACCTCATTTCAGATTCTCTGTTAGACAACATCCTTCTCTGCTTCCTTTCATCCATCACTAGCTGGTCCTCTTCTTCATCAGAGGCCGAGTTGCTCTGGGAATGTGAGATGGCCACTCCATTGCCTCCAGGAGAATGGAATGAATCCTGAGTTGGGTACCTCCTGTCCGCAGACACAAGCAATGATCTCTCTGTGGGCACTGCAGTTTTAGCCCCAGGAGTGTTCAGATTGGCAGAAAAGTGCATATTTTTGTATTAGGTGCTGCCCGTATCCTCAGCTGAATTGTGCTGGATGGATTGGGATTACAGAGTTTTGGTGAATGCCCATATGGTTTGAATGAGAAATAAGCATCCAATTTGACTGAAGGCCAGTTAAAGTGGGCAAAGCAGGGCCAAACCTTTCAGATCCCGGCCTGATAATATTTCTGTCTGCTCCAAAAAATGAAAATGCTGCTGCTGTTTCTGTTTCTGACTCCACTACAGCCCCTTTTGCTGTCTTTAATAAATCAATTTGAATTGGAGATGGCACCATGTACCCAATTTACCAGGGAATGTATTAAGACCTGAAATGATTGCAGAGCCACAGTTTGGGAGTTTTTAAGGAAGCCTAAAAGATACAGTTCTATAGCAATGGGAAACAATGATGATTGAGAAAAGACTTTTTCCACAGAGTCAATAACATATACATCAATGGAACATGAGCACTATGTGGAATAGCTTCTGAAGTATAGCTTGTGGAATCTAGATTGATTGAACAGACCATTGACTTTCTACAGTCACCAGTATTTTAAAAGAAATATGATTGAATACACTAAACATAAACTGCATTTCGTCTATTGAGACCAAATCGATTCTTTGATCTATTTTCACTAATCAAATTTGGGTATGTGGGACTAAAATATCAACAATTCACAAGCCAAAGAAAAGAAGGATTAAACTAGTTACTCTGCCATCTTCTCCTTGAGTGCACCAATCTTTACAATTGGGGTAGAAGCATTGACAGTGAACTCCACAGAATCACCCATCTCTGGACTGCTCTAAAAATTGCTAATGGGTTTTGTAGCTAGTGCTGAGTTTGGATAGTATATTTTCTTATTGTCACACCATGGGAAAACTAGTTAACACTCTGGACTTAACGGAAAGTCCTTTTAACCATACAAGCTAAGAAGAACAACAGTGGCTTCTCGTAAGAGGGAACTGTAGGCATTGTTTGTACTATTCTCCAGTGCTTGCAAAAGTGGCTCTGACCACCAAACACCAATGTGGCTGGCTTGCCAAAAATGGCCGAGATTGTAGCTATTGTGGACAGAATGTCAGCCACGATCCATGGTTCAATCTCCAGTACCTTCCAATTCAATGTGAACAGTCGTTGATAATAGATATGATTAAATAACATCATTCATATTTAACCAAAACTTGTTAGGACAAATTATAACTTACTTGGCCTATAATGTGGGCCATGCCTTCAGTTGGAGTACCACACATTGGTTCAGAGCCGCTATCGCTTGGAGTATATAACCTACATCTGAACTGGAACTAGGATACATAGAGATTGAGGGAGTTGGTTCATAAGGAGGATTATACCCGGATATTGTTCTGTAAGAGGGCAAATTCATGCCTGCTTTACATACATCCAACATGTCAAACACTCATCAAAATTGAAAAAGTTGTTATCAAAGTTATACAAAAAACAATACCTTATCCCCCAATACATTCAGGTATACCTTTGAATATCATTTAAAAATTAAAATATAATATAAGTTTAAGTAATTCCTTTGAATATCATTTAAAAATTAAAATATAATATAAGTTTAAGTAATTATAAAGTCCCATGGGTTAGCTCAAGTGTTGAGTGCTGTGAATTACAAGCAGGAGGTCACAGGTTCAAGTCCCTGAGCTGGCTGCCTCTGTGAACATTGTGGGCCTCACTTGATGTCCTTGCTGGGTTAGGTTGCCAAAACTACAACCGGCTGGTTTACCTTGGCTACCATCCTCGGAATCAGGGGAAGTGCCTGGTGGGTTTCCCTGTGATGTGCATTTCGTTGGAAAAAAAAGTTTAAGTAATTATAAGGCAATGGTGTTGTTGAAGCCGTGGCTTACGATTTGGAAATAAATGAGTGAGGAGGAGTTGAAGAAAATTTGTAAAGAATTGTTCTACTGGATTTGGAATGCCGATAAACAAGTATCCCAGGGTACTCTAATTGAAACACTGCCTTCTCTTGAATTATTTTGGATCCCAGTATTGGCTTCGACTCGGAATTAAATGAGTGAGGAGTTGAAGAAATTTTGTAAAAGCCAGTTTACTGTATTTTGAATGCTGATAAACAAGTCTCCGAGGGTTTCTTGACTTGAATCTTTCCCCACACCATATTCAGTCCTTGATGATGATGAGAAGAGAATGGAGGAGGATTGATCTTTTCAGGCTAGATAAGTTTAATCTTTTACTTGGCTACCAGTCCTGTCAATTAAAAGGATCATGCCATGAAGGGGGATTGATCATTTCAGGCTAGATAAATTTTATCTTCTACTTCGCTTCTACTCCCGTGAATTACCATGATGGGGGATTGATCTTTTCAGGAAAGATAAGTTTTATCTTTTACTTGGCTGTATTTTTCATGTTATGTTCCTTGTATCTGACAGGAATGATAGGGATTCTGAGCTTGTAAATGGGTTCATGGAAGATATGACAGTTTTTTTAACTGCCTGTAGATAAACATCCAATTCAGGTAAGGACAAGATGTTGATGACAATGTGGAAAATCTTGGATCCATTGCTCTGCCAAGCAGTTTCTCTCAGTTGGTTCCATTTCCTTCTACCTTGCAAGATAATGGAAAAGTTCTGCATGATTTACAAAAGGAGTTCAAAGGTCTCAATAAACTTGTAACTCTGTCTGGGATCTTGATTTCTTTTGAGAGGGTTATGAAACCAAATATATTTTACCATATATACGCAGAGGAATCTGTAGAGAGAAAAGATCTTGCTATCCAGGAAATGAAAGCAAATTCTGTTTCCCCACATCACAGCCAACATGCAAATAACATAGAGAGCATCAACCAAATCAACGAAGAGGTTGAGAATGAATTCAATTCTAGAATTGGATTAGGGAAGCCACAGTACTTTAACATCAATGAGAGTTTGACATTCAAATGCAAGGGAAAGGAGGCAACTGGTATTGCCAAATGTTCTGAATAAAAATTTAATGCTGAAGCAGAACAGATACAGGAGTTTGTGAGGTCACCCTATGCATTCAGTTATCAGGATTCCGTTGACGAAGTCAATGGAAGAGAAGGAATGGAACTAATCAATGGAAAGTCTGGTGATTTGGAGATGACATATGTTTCATTCATCTACAAGCTACCATTTCAGTGGCATATCCCTATGGTGGGATGTTGTTCCACATTAATACTTACTCTACTGCAGCCTATTCAGATCTTGAGCAGAATTGATTTCAATCACTGCAGGATTGAATCATTGTACTTCACCAATACCATTTCTGGCAGGTCCTGTTTCTCCTTTGCAAACTGGATCTAAGAAGAGGAAATGGGTGCAGAATTGAGAAAATAGGCTCACTAAAAGTTTAAGTTCAGCAAATTCTGATGAAAAAGAACGATTTGTCTGTTCTGATCTTTTCTGTGGCATTGCATCTACTGATAAATGCGTACAGAGAGAAGTCAAGAGGGTTAGATTCTCTTTAAAGAACAATCTTGTCTGGAAGCAATATAGTTCTTTACCCCCAGGGAACCCGAGGCTATTCCACTGTAAAGGGGAGCACACTGAAGAAAAAAGTTCTTCCAGGACTGATTTGTATCATAGAAGCTCTTGATATCCACAAAGTACCAGCAAATTCTGTTTCTCCACTTTACAACCAGTGTGTGAATAACATAGAGAGAAACAACCAAATCAATGAGGAGGTTGATAATGGATCCAATAATAAACTCAGATTAGGGAAGCCACAACATTTTAAAAATAACGTCAATGAATGTTTGACATGGAAATGCAAGGTAAAAGAGACAACTGTTGTCTTTAAAATTTCTGAAAAGAAATCCAGTCTTGAAGCAGAAGAGATACAAAATTTTGCATGCATGCAATTATTACGATACCAGTTGCAAAAAGAGGACCTAGTTTTGGGCAGATGGATTTCAAACAGTTGAAGAGGTGGAATTTCTGACAAAATTTTGCATGCATGCAATTATTACGATACCAGTTGCAAAAAGAGGACCTAGTTTTGGGCAGATGGATTTCAAACAGTTGAAGAGGTGGAATTTCTGATGCCAACAAGGAAATCTAAACTGTAGCTCTTATGGCATGACACAGTGATAGCTTTCAGAGTTAATAGATGATACATGCACCCATAAACATACATATCCAATTCAAAGACATTCTATTCTCGTTGTTAAAATTTGTGGACTTTTAGTCATTATATATGTTCAATAAAATATCATTTCTTTGAAAAATGAGATGACCTTCCAATCAAGATAATTTTATACTTCAAATAAAAACAAAACAAATGACCTTGCAATCATTGTGGCTTTATACTTGAAAACAAAAGCTAATTTTCTAGACATGGTGGTTTTAACTTTTTTGACTTAAAAGAACAAATGTACCCAATACATAGACAAACTTTTGGAAAATAAAACTAACCCAATTGTATCTTGTCCATTAGTGTTCAATTGAGCTCTCCCACACCTCCTTTGGAGGCGAAAGATTGGCCAACAACCTATAGGTCTTGGGACAATCTAGTTCTTTGACCTTTATGAAACCGCTCGAATTTCGACAACATTCAGAGTTTGGATAATATAATGGAGAACTAATCACGGAAGGCCCTTGTCTCCCCTATATTGTTTTGTCTTCACAATTCAAGGAACTCTCTTTTTCTGTAGACTCAGGCTTAACATCTATATCGCTATAATCCCTATAGACCCTACCTTGAAATTCAAAGTCATTTAAATGAATTCCCCTTGAAGTCCTTGATAAATAATGGTGATCTGTGCGATTTTTGGATTATTGATTTTGAATTGTGAAGGTTTCGAGACATCGATGACTGTCTTTGCTCTTGCTTGATGCTAAAATCTAAAAGGAAATGATGAAGTCAAAGCAACAAAGGTACAACCAATTGATGGTAGTAGCAATTCAAATAAAACACGGCTCGAAGGCCTTTGAATTTCTTGCAAAGACTAGACGAATTTTTCAATCTCATGCAAAAGATCCTTCAATTGTTAACTTGATGGACTCGATCACTGCATGTTATGACAAAATCAAGCAGAGAAATGCATTGTGTTGTCCATTTTATTTTATTTATTTGTTATAGTAGGTTCCCATTTTCGATGATGAAATGAATGAATGTCTTCCAATCTCTCATCTATACTTGTATTTGCAACACCATCGATGGGGAAGAAACCCAAGAAGCAGAAGAACATGACATACACAAATAATTGCTTTATGTCAGTTCAAATCCTTGCCTTGTGGACTAGACATAGACGGAGAATTGGAGTGGAATAGAACAATTTATTACAATTGGTAAATGCAAACTG
>CBVK0103105440.1:0-13034 GCA_900067695.1 Picea abies
AGGATGCAAAGACACATTGGGTGTATGAATGGCCTCTGAGGAGGAAAGAAAAGTGGCCAGTCAAGAAATTGTTGGCCAGAGGATAGTAAAGGCTATTGAGGAGGTGGCTAAGGTATGTGAAAAGCCTCAAGGCCACAGAGGAAATGGTTCATGTGTGTGAACCAGAGGCTGGGAGAAATCTCAGTGATGATGAAGAGGAGAGATCGAGCAGAGATATCATAGACTACCCAGTGGGCAGAGATGGACTTTCAAATTTCCAAATGAGCAATAGAAAGAGATCAAGTGAAGGTCTCGTATACTGCCAGGAGTGCAGTGATGAAAGTTCAAATTGCCAGGAGGGCACTGAGATGGGATCGATTGATCTCATAGACTGCCAAGTGGGCAGTAGAAAATTCCCAATTTGCCAGGTGGGAAGGGAAAAGGATATGAGACTATTTGAAATTCTTGGGAGCTCATAAGTGAGCTCATGTTAGCAAGGAGTGCTGATGGATATGGGATCGATTGATCTCATAGACTACCAGGTGGGCAATAGAAAAATCCCATATTTCCAGGTGGGCAAGGGAGAGCAGATGAACTCAGAGGTGAGTTCATATCAACAAGAGGAGCTGATAGAGAAGGATCAGAGGAATCTCCTAATCATTGGAGGAATTTGGATGTTCCTAACAAGAAGCCAAGATGAGGCCAAGGAAGATGTTGCAGGTTCATAAATAGAAGGACATACAATAGAGATTGTCAAAGAGAAAGAAGAAATGGAGAAGATATAAGAAGCTTCCCAAGGAGAAGAAGAGGAGAACACAATTGAGATGCTCACTCCGTGGGAGAAGGAGTTAGAGATGCTAGAGGATTGGTTGAACAATCCAGAACCAGTAGATGACTACCATGAGTAGACAGTCATGCAAATGTTAGTAGAGGAGCATTTTGAGGAATCGCTCAGAAATTTCAACCAGGGAGCTAAACTGATGATAACTGTAGTGCTAAGGCATGCAGCAGTAGATGAAGGGAAATTCCAGTCTGAGGAGCAGCTGGATGAAGATGAAATTCAACCAGCATAAGAAGAAATGCCATAAATTAATTTGTCAGAAGAGGAAGCTGAGCAACAGTTCAATGAGGAGATTGCAGAATTGGAGTCTGTAGCAGAGTGGCCACTCAGTGCCACAAAGGTAAATAAAGACAACATGGGAGATCAAGTAGATCTACCCACTGATAAGAAGGAAGAATTGCAACAGGGAGGACTACATACAAAGAGCCAACCATGGGAGAAGATGGAAAAGGTGATTGAGGAAATCAGAAAGCTAATGATCAGATCAACAGAAGTGGTCATCAAAGGGAAGATGAGTAGGAGGAGGCCTGCCATAGTAGTAGGGGAGATGCAATAGTAGTAGCAAAGCAATGGAGCCGATGGATAGCTCCAGAGAACTATTTGGGATCGAGGTGGATTTCAACAGTGGTGTTGTGAAGCTCATGAGAAGGAGATCATGATTTTTGTAGCTGAGGAGTATGATGCAGAAGCATCACTCCACGTCATCAAGTACCAGCCAACCAGCACATCAAGCGCACACATTCAATGGAGAGGAGAGGTGCAACCCTCTCACTTTCAGATTTCAAATTTGAATTTAATGTATTAAATGTTTGTAAGGATGGTAGAGACAAGAGGTGCCTTTGAGCATGCTATAGTTGGTTTCGCCTTAATGGCTGACAGGTCAATGGGGATCTAGATCCTATTCAGATTAGATGGCCCATTCAATGTAGTTCATTGTAATTAATAAGAATTGGTGAGATGGAGGGAAGTGCTCGAGGAGCCCCCTTTTGTAAAAATATATTTTTTTTGTTTTTAGAGTTAAGGGAAGAGTAGAAGAGAGAATAGGGAGAAGAGTAGAAGTCGTTCTCTATTGAAGTCCGAATTCACATTGTAAAGAGGCATTTCATATTAATACAATCAGAGCAGTTTTTCCTGCATGTTATTTTAGGTTTGTTGATGAATGTCTTTATGTGTTTACGATATGTTGTAGATGTATGTGATAGGTTCCATCTACAGGTGACAAATAGAATTAGCTATCTATGGAGTTCTTTTATTTCCAAGTCTGGGTTAATTGTGGCTTCATGCAAGAGGTTGCATGATAGAATATTGAGGGTTCTGTAAGCTAGTGCAAGAGTGCACTTCTGAGTTCTGCGAAATTCGGATAGAGACATGCCAGGAGGGTGCATTAGAGGAAGACTTAGAATGAAGGAGGAGGCCTCAAGGTTACTAAACACCTTGGAAGTAAAACTGTGCAAAGGAAGGAACAGAGAAAACAGAATCACTGAAGGTTCAGTGGAAGCTCTACCAGGAGGGCATTAAGCAAGTGAATAGAGTGCACAGAAGAACTCTATTCTGAGTTCAGAGAGAAGAAGTGTCGAGAGGGAAGACAAAATTTCTGATAATTCTATGAGACTCTACCAAAATGGCATTGAGTGGATGCACAAGGTGCATAGAAGGAACTCTATTTCGAGTTCAGTGATAAGACAAAGTCACTGAAGATTTTGTAGAAGTTCTGCCAAGAGGGTATGGAGCGAGTACAAGGATTGTACCGAGAAGAACTCTCTTTCGAGTTTTGAGATAAGGGAAGTGTCACAGGGAAGGCATTCACAGGGTTACTGAATACTTTGTCGGTTCAGTAAGGAGTGCTTGAACAGGAGGCTGCCAAGAGGGCACCAATCTCCATTTGAAGGAGAAGGCAAGGGTCGAATCCCTGAAGGTTTGAGCAGGAAAATCTTAGGATGGATAGCACATTTGTGTGCAGGGACCCTGCAAGGAGTGCAGAGGTCGAGAAACCTTTTGAGGTTTCAGAGTGAACAAAGTTCAGGAGGGCATAGTTTTCAGTAACACAGGCGAGACTAAAGGTCGTGGACTCGCAAGATAAATAACAAAGGTTTCATCCTTTGAAGTGTTCAAAATATTCCAAGGCTTTGAGAGAGCACGTGCTCAGGAAGGAGCTAAAGTAGCCATTGGATCGAGCAGAGGATGAGATCTGGACCATCGGAGTCTATGTCCAGGCACACAGAGGAGCGCACAGGATATTATACCTGGGCCATCAAATCTAGCACCAAGGATCGATAGTCGTCGAATCTGGGCAAAGGCGCATGGGGTTTAATCCCTGGGAAGCCACACATAAGATTAGAATGGATGGTCATAATTCTCTATGGAGAACTCGTGAAATCATGAGGACCGTAGGATTGACCATCGACCTCAGATAGATCTGGACCATCGGTCCATTTCGTGAATTCGGATATAGCGAGCTAAGAGGTGGAGTCCTTGCGTTAAAAAACCCCAAATCATGAGATCGTGATTTGACCTAAACCATCGATCAAGGAGAAAGGAGATCTGTGATATTTGGCACCTCTCTACATCCTGTATCAGGGTTTTGGAGGGTGAAGGAGTTTCACCTTTATCGCTTAAGTCATGAAGTGTTGAGCACCGAGTATTCGAGCAAACACATGTCACATCTGTTAGGTGGGACTGTGTGGTTGATAGGTGGCACAAACATAGAGCGCACAGAAAAGGAAGAAGTAGGTGACAGGGGGTGTACATGCGTCACCTTGGAAGGGGTCAACCCATCGCTGATTATCATGCCTCAGGGTTTCACAAAGGAGGAGCATGAGGGCCCAATGAGTTACGAGGGGTGCTAGAGTTAGGTCCTAGCTGGTGCTTGCTTGAAGAGGCGCTAGCAAGGAGGAGCCATACCTGTATCGCATCTTGGGTATTAGAAGTTTGGAAAAGAGGAGTCGAGGGTCATCGACTTACGGACTCGAGAGTTGCGAGAGGCACTTGCACTAAGGCTAATTGTGGTCGCATGGAGGTGTAAGGCTCACGCCTGGTGTTAGGTTGCGCAGGAAGGGTTTTCATGAAGGACCTGTGGATCAGATTCGCGAGGTTCCAATAGGAATCTAAGGGAGCCGCTTTGGTTCAAGGAGAATTAAGAACGATCCTGTGCGGATCACGACCCAAGGGTCGAGCGTCTACGCCAACATGTTAACCCCATTTCTGAGTGAGAATATTATCATTTTGAGTTTTTTCCATTCGACCTTTCAAAAAAAAACACTCATACTTTCACATTTCATTTGATGGGTACTCGGCTTACCTTCCTCCTAGTGCTAACACCATAAAATAAAGAAATAGCTATGGTGAATTTATCAAATGTGATACATACCTATGTGTGGGGTGCACCCAATGAACAAATTGCCTCTATTGCTGCATCAATGGTGGGGATAGGCACTGATGCATCCATTAGTGTAGAGGGTCTACTGCTCAAACTGAACAACTGTAAAACAACATATATTAAAATATCGATATAAATATAAAAAATACAAAATAAATATATAACGATTAAGAACATAGAGAGAGTTAAGATACTAACCTCCCCCATGAAGCTATGATGTCTACTGAGATCTATAGGCCCATAACATGCATGTCCGCATCTCGAGCATATGTGAGGTTCACATGGACAGTCCATTTTCCCTCTCCTCATTGTACTCTCCTATGCATGTTGAAGCTCCAACCCCTCTATCAATGTCATTGACAGTAACCTCCCATTGAGATAGTGCAACATATCTATTGTGTTGCACTAGGCTATGAGTCAATGATGAAATGGATAACTATACATGTTGCAATCTCTCTGCAATAGGAGGATGATGGGTAGGGGGATTGGTCCTCCACCTGGGGGGACAAGGACCTAACATGGGGTCATGCCTGACATTCTCTTGGCCCTATGTGAACCATCGACCCACCCCATGAAATTCACCAATGTCAAAGTAGTTGACATGCTTACCCAAAATAAACTCAGCCCATAATTTTCTCATAAAATATAAGGGCATATACCACATATCCATCCAATTTTGACTAATCTGGGGATGGATGCACCATTTTCTCATAAAATATAAGGGCATCTCCCTATTATTGTAGGGAGGTTTATCAAAAACCACATACTACCTATCCATCTAGTTTTGACTAATATGGGGATGGATGCACCGGTCAATGGAGATGTGTCTCTTCATCAATGGTATTTCTTGTCCATTTCTAAGATCCCTATAAATAGACAATATTTGTTGTTTTGAAATGCCCAGTTCTTTGACTTGGTTTATGTCCAAACCAGTGTTATAGTACTCATACATTCTTTCCCTATAATCTGCAATAGACGTCAATTTCCATTGGGAACTTGCAATGGACTTCACAATGATATCCAAAGAAGTGGTCACGGAGAATTTGCTAGGCTCTCTATTGTCCCTTAATTGTTCTTCAAGGGTTCTTAATATAACCAACCCCTCATCAATTTGAGTGTTTACATTGGGTGGTTGTGGTGGGTTGGAGTTTTGATTATAATGACTTTGTTTTGAGTGGTTTACATTGTCTTGGGGTTCCATTGTATTATAAATGCTACAATTTAAAAGCCATCTCATGTAAATTAGGTTGGTTTTTTAATTAAAATGCAAAATTACAAATTTTTTTAATTTAGATTCTTGGAAGCAACAAACTAAATCGAAAATGACTAAATTGGGTTAAAAATAAGATAAATCAAACATACCTGGACAAGGTGGAAATATTCTCCCTTTGTTGCTCCTCTATAGCTCCTCTCTATTTGCTCAATGAGAGTCAAAACACGAGTGTGGTTTGTGCACAATGATCACAAATTGCCCTCGTGACCCTTTAAAAAAGTTTAACAGAAGGAATGCACACGTGTTCCTACCACTAAACCTACGTGGCAAGCTTCGTGAAGGTTCGACCACTTCAAAACCTATAGGTTTAGCAACATGTGTGCATTCCTAAGAACACGCTCACATGACCTATAGGTTTAGGAACACGTGTGTATTCCTAAGAACCCACACACATTCACATGAGTGTGCGCGTTCGTGTGGACCTGCTTGCCATTTTTTCGACCACGAACTTCATGCACTCACCGTTAAGTGTATCTAAATACCTATGCACATATTTTCAACCCATTTTTCCTAATAATATTAATATTAAGTTTATTTCTATTAGTGGTATTTCTCCATTTTGACTTCCATCCTCTAATTTGAAATCTACCTACATCTCATAATTTTAATTCCTAATTTTTAAATTTTCCAATTTTTTTTATGAAACCTATAATATGTAAGAATAATGAGATATGTGAGGATAATGAGATTTCTAACCAATTTAAAAATGTTGTATATTAATAAAGAGAATGTAGATTAAGAAAGTTCATTCAAAAGATCCTTGGTTAGAGTTCTAATAATTTTGAATTTATAGATTTATATTTCAAAAAATGGTTAATCATTTTTTTTTAACAATTAAACACACAAAATTATGATTTAATTGTATTATATTTTTTAAAATATAAATATTATTATAATAATTTTATTTTTAGTAATTTATAATAAATTTAATTATTTTATTGTTTTAATTTTTTAGATTAATAAAAAATAGAAAATAATTTTAATTCATTTTAATTTTAATTTTTAAAATATAATATTATGAGAAAAATAATTTTCTCAAAATACCTTATCCTTATTTATATAAAATATAAATTATCAATATAATAAATTATAGATCATTTGATTGGGCTTAATGGTTAAGAACATGTGTTTCCTTTTTTAAGATTATAGATCTCAAATCTAGAAGAGTATATACCTTCATGTGTTTCTTCTTCAAATTTAAGTATATATCTCCTTATATTTTAATAGTCAAATCTCTAAATAAATGCATATATTCATTTTGAACCTCCATTTTTTTAATTTGAAGAAAAAAATAAACAAAAGAATATCATAAACCAAATTGATCTATGGATTAACTGTAACCTTACAGTTTTACATATATCCAGTCTGAACATCCATTTTTTTTTTAAAGAATGAAGGAGAAAATAAGATATCTTGTTTAGCTGGCACACTTCATACATACAGTGGAATGGGCCAAACCCGAAAGATAATGATCGATTGGTTCTTCCCATATCCGAAATTATATTGTTAAGCTCGCACACTTTATAAATACCGTAGAATGCGCCAAACCTAAAGATATTGACAGATTGCTTCTTCAAATATCCGAAGATCCAATAAAAAGTCCATCACCTTTTCTAAACCATGGCTGTTGGGATTCAAGCACTACTCTCCACAGCCACAAACCTGTAATTCTGACCACCAGATAGATTATATGGTACTGGAAGAAAATAAAGAGAACTCGGTAAATTCAGATCAACCTTATTTCAAATTTGACCAAAAGGATCATTAAGTAATCAATCATTAACTTGTTTATTAGAGTGAAGGGTGATAATTTTTCAGTGATGGATAGTTACATGGAAGTATTCAATTCAATTTTAACTATTACATGATTATTTGTAAATTTTGTTGGATAATGAAAACTTAGGAAGTGATCCCAAGTGGAATATCAATAAGGTACAAGGCATCCTTGTAGGATGAAACGTTATAAAGTTTGAGAATTGGTGGGCAAGTAAGAGTCAACCAAATCATGGTTGATATGATTAATGAAAAAAAGTTACTTGGCAATAGACCAAGAGTCTAGTGTTGAGTCTGGTGTTTATGAAGCTTTATAAGAAGTAGTGGTTCATTTATGAAGCTTTATAAGAAGTAGTGGTTGATATGTTATGATTAATGAAGGAAAGTTACTTAAAAGTAGATCAAGAGAATGTTTATAAAGATTTATAAGAAGGTTAAATCCAAGTTTTGTGGGTTGTAGGCTACCACCATTGTCATTGACATAATTAATAGGGTGTTTGCCATGTGCTTAGTTTATCTAGGTTCTTTGGTTTATAATTTTCATTTGTGTGTCGATCTATTTATGGATTTGGAGGGTCTCTAACCTCTTTGTCAAATTAAATGGAAATATGATTGCCACAAGCTAACAAGTGATATACCTTGGTGCCAGTAAAGTTTTTCTAATTAATAAGACATTTTTTGGGCTAAGAAGGTGTGTTCTCAAAACGACATAAAGATTGATTAAGTCCATTATAGGTGTGTTCTCAAAACGACTTAAAGATTGATTAAGTCCATCATTGGAGAGTTCATGTCGAGAATTTGTCTTTAAATATGTTTGAATGTATTTTAATCTAGCATCTCCAACATTATAACATGATTACGCTATTTTAAATTTTGGTCTCACTTAAAAATTGCTTTATAAATGGGAAATTCAATCAAAAGATCAACAACCCTAACATATCATATTATTTTCTACCTATTCATATTTAAAAAATTTGTATAATTACTTAATTTAAAATATGGGTAGAAAAGATACGTCGTGTTCCCTTAGTTGAATAATTATATTAAAGTGAGGTGTTGGCTTAGTTGATTAGTGCATCACCTTTACGACTTTACTTTAACTTTCAAAGTCACAAGTGGAATTCTCTCAAAAGTAATTTAAGATATGAGTAGATAAGACATGCCATTTGTTCCCTTAGTTGTATTATTTATACCTTATCTTTTGATTGTAAATGAATTTAGGTAGTTGGTAATTGTTAGTTGTGTATATAGTCTTTATTTATTTAATAAATTTCCAGAATTAAGTTACTAATTAAACTTTCACCATGATTAAAGAATGATAATTATTTTGTTTTTATATGAAATAACTTAATTATTTATTATGTAATAATTAATAATTATATATGCAAGTTAAACTTGTGGTAATTGTTGTTGTTGTTGTCACATTAATTTTATTAGCACCAATTTGGATCAGCTTAAGCAAAAGAATAATTATAAAACTACCTTTGATGATAGCTCACTTATTAGCTTTAACAAAAATGGCTCACCCTCAAATGACAAGTTTACAAAAATATTTAAGTCCCAAAGCTAATTAGGAGTTTTGATAAAATCACATGCCTTTTGTCTCTCTTCACATTCTGAAATTAACAAAGGGTACCATATTAACCCTAAACCTCCCTAGACCAGTGGTCCTATGAATAGACTTGAATTTATGAGTTTTCTTACTAAAAATTCATATTCACCTTAACTCTAGAACCTCTAAGTATTACGAGAGATCTAAAATAAAGTGAGATGCAAATATTTCAGTGCTTAAAAGATCGTGAGTTAATATGGATTCACATCGACACATTTGTGTATATATTAGTTAACGCTTGGTATTCATTTCTTAACTTTTATTTTTTACATTGTGGATGTTAAACATCACGATACATGGGTTTTGTATGGATTCAATTTGTTTATGTTCAATATTTGTGTGTGTGTGTGTGTGCATGCACACACATGCGCGCGTGCATGCACACACACGCGTGTGCACACCAATGATATGATGTGGACAAAATTATGACTAGAGGAAAACGACAATAGCCCTAGGTTCACCATGGAAACCTAAGATAGAGTACACATCAATTAATTAAACCAGGTAAGCTCTCATGCCATGTACAATCTTGAGAAGATGGTCCTTCATTAGAGGAACTTGGATTCATTAAACATCTTATTAATTTTCCCTACTCCTTCTAACCAACTCCACAAGGACAACCTTACCTACCTTCATTGATGGCTTTCCAAACTCACTAGCTAGGATGTGACCGCATTACTTCCTTGCATACTTCTGATGGATCCTCCTACACCAAAACATCTCTGAACTTGACCCCCCAGACGAACCCTCCCACCTATGAAATCCCAACATCTAATCTTCCCTTACACCCTACCCATTGTCCACCAACCCCACTGATATCTACACCTACATCAAACCCCACCCAATCTCTTACATTTGAAATGATCCATGTACATAACTTAGGGACACAAAATTAAAAACAAAAGGCGTAATGTGTTAAAAAACTGAAAAGAATACATGAAATCAACTATACACCCCAACCTCTTTTAGGATAATGTGATTTTATATGTAGAGAGGGTTATTATAGACCATTACCATGCATGAAATTTTCAATAGATGGAAATAGTAAATGGGCAAAGAGGACCTGCGAGCACTCTTAGGTTATACACCTCTTCTATATGGGATCAAAACAGTATAGCACTTACATTTTCAACTTAGTGGATGATATGCAATATAATATGAAGGGAGGGCCATAGTTTTGGTGGAACATGACGCTCAACATATTTAGATGGCATGTTGAGTTTGAACTAATTAGAGAATGCATTCATATCATGGTGTTACGGATAAAATGCCTTGTCTACCCCTTGAATTTTGGGAACCCGACATCTTTAAAATTATTGCGAACTCTTTGGGGACTTACCTAAACATTGGTCCTAAGACAACATAGAAGAAAAAAACATAGTTTGAGGTGATTTGTGTAGAGATGTATGTCTCGTAGGGCCTTCCAAACATCGTCATGATAGAGTTTTGTGAACATCACTTCATGTAGACCTTATATTATAAGAATATGTCCTTTTGGTGCTCACATTTTCACTCTAACAACCATATGAAAATTACTTTCCCACTCAATAAGAAGACCTGATTTGGGGGTGAGGGGAGGGAACACATATGGTTATGAGTCCCTCAAAATTTGTACTAAAACCCTTGTACAATCTCAAAAAGGAAAAAGGAAAGTGGATAATTTGGAGAAGAGATCGTTCAAGATCAATACATCTCAAGCATATGTTGATGCAAAGGTATTGGAAGTCAATACAAAGCTTCGAGAGTAAACTCTAGAGCTAGAACGATGGCTCATAGAATAAAAAATAATGAGCACAAACCATTTCCCCTCTTTTAATGCCTCACCTTAGTGGAATACCAATCTCGAGTAGGATACATAGGTATTCTAGAATCTTTCACAAATTACCAAACAATTTGAGGCTATAGAGGTAAAATAGCTCCAAGATGCCCCCCTCAACTAGATGACACTAGTGGTTCCTTAACATCTCCTCATCCATCCAAAAGGTACATTACTAGGTCATATGACAAAGAGATTGGCGACCAATTTAGTGGTTTGGAGGTGATGGCATACCATATTTCCATGATGGCCAAAGGAAGGAAAACAAATCTCACACATGAAAAATAGAAGGAAAAGAGGGAAGTTATAATAGATAGACAATTCAAAATAGTTGGGGACCTTAACAAAGAAGACATGAAGAGGATTTCCAAATGATAGTAATATATCACATTTGGGAGGCTTGGGGATGGCCTTGAATCAATGATCACTACAAGGAGAACACCTTCTAGATAAGGTTTTTTCTGAGGTTTTAGTGTTACAAAATTTGGCAAAATTTTCAAAAAAACCTCCTCTACAACCTCCTCTATTGATTGCGGAGGTTTTAGAGGATGTTCCATATAATTAAAAAAAAATGGGTGGGTGGAGGTTTTAGCGGAGGTTTTGTTTTCCGGTGTTGTTCTTGTCAAAACTCACCAGTACGACATTAAAAATACGCATTGGTGCGTTGATGTAATATAAACACACCAATGTGTTAAGATAATAGAAATTCCCCAGTGCATTAATATATAAAAAACACACCCCAATGTGTTTATAACTATTGTGCACCAGTTCCTCATTTTTCATCGTATGCAGACCATCAAGGCTCTTATAACGCACCGATTCTGACTTGTTTGTGTATGAATTACCAATGCATTTTAGGTTTTGTATGCCTCGATGTATTTGAGGTTTTGTACACCTCAGTGCATTTAAGTTATAGTGAGCATCGATGTGATCAAGTTATCCTGAGACCTGATGTGTTTAATATATCATGTTCCCTAATGCTTGTGTAATTAGTATGTATCATTTTCTATGTTACAATGTGCATCGAATGGTAGTGAAATTTTGAATATTCGAGGTGAGATGTTGGGACGATTATTTTTACTAGGAAATGGTGCATAGATTATAGTAAAAGCACTAGTGCATAAATAATATTTTGAACGCCAATGCTTATAATAAACTTAATGCACTAGTACGTAAAATATTTTTAGTTCCAGTGTATATTTTAAATGTCAGACAATTGGTCTATATTGATGGACAGTTGGATAGTTGGTTGTCATTGATGTCAACCCTTGGAGAGTGATGTTTTAGATTGATGTCAACCTTTAGATATTGGTGTCAACCCTTGAGTATGTCTGGTAGCACATTCTGGTAGAGCCAATAGTATGGTAAAGGTACTCAAGTTTGTTTGAGGTATAAAAGCATGAATATCAATATATTTGCAGGTAAGAATATTCTAGATGGATATTACATGTCATGCCATTTCCAATGATATGTGGAACTCTAAATAAATCCTCATGGTTAGAGAGTTATGGTCTTGTGAAGTTGGAGAACCCTCATGAGTGATCTAGAAGCCCCTAGAAGGTCAAAGAAGTCAATTTATTCTAGAATCTCCTAGAATACATTTACTAGTCAAAGTGGTTGTAACTAGGAGTTAATCATGAGTTAAGTAGTTGCAAAAATAAAATAATTAAAAATACGTTAGTTGCAACTAGAAGTGGTGAGTTTACTATTTGTGTATAAAGTGATTATAAGTGGACAAGTGGTTAGAAGTGGGTTAGCCTTAAAAGAAGGAATTTGGGTTAAGTTAGTTAGAAGGTAACCTGATGAGGTAACCCGATGAGAAAGATTCTTGGAGAGTATAAATAAGAGAGAAAGGGTATCTTATTTGCACCTATTGAGCACATTGAATATCTATTGTTTTGTAAGGTTTATTGTAGGTACTCATTGATACATCTGAAGTTACGCAAGTTTGAGATAGCAAGAAGGGTTGACGGAGAAATTTTTCGAGTTGCAGAAATATTGAAAAAACCCTATTTTTTTAGGTGTATGTAGTCTGTAGTGGAAGAGGTCATGTACATACGTAGGAGTTGCGGAAATAATGAAAAAACCCTAGTTTTTGAGGTGTACACAATCTGCAGTGGAAGATTTCATGTACATATGCGAGATGGAAATGGAATAGGTCACTTACATACGCGAGATGACAGTGAAGGAGGTCATACACAGTTGGGAAAAGCCATGAAAGATTAAGTTGTTGAGGATTCCAGGTTCTCATAGTATGAAAGCAAGTTCCCAGGAAGGTTTACATTGATCAGGTACAACAGATCTATCTACATGTTCAAAAGGTATGTCATATTCTTATGTGTAGTTGGATATTGTTTTCTACAT
>CBVK0103105448.1:0-11864 GCA_900067695.1 Picea abies
TCAAAAGTGAAATATGTCACTTAAGTCATTAAAGTGACATTTAATTCACTTTGTGGGTGAGTTAGAGTATATAAATCAAACTAAGGAAAGTTAGTTTACTATGTAATTATTTTGGATTAGATCTCACCAATCGATTAAATTTGGCTAGATTGGACCTAGGCCATTGATATTTCAGGTTTTGTTCAAAGAGAGGCTAAAGGAGGGAATAGGGAAAATATAAGATCCATTCTTCACTTGAGAGGAGAGGAGAAGGAGGAGAGATATTGGGAACATATCCTGAGGAGGAGAAGGTGCATAATGTCAAGATTTTGGGAAGAGATCTATCTTGGAACTAGTCCACCATGGAGTATGGGCTACACCTTCGAGGAGGTAACATACATCTAAGGAGGGGCACACAAGCTTGTGGAGGGGCACATTCTTGGGAGAAGAGGCGCATAAATCTAAGGAGAGGTGGTTATTGAGGATGGTTCTTACTTGTTAAGGAGATTCACACTTAATGGTAGATGGAGGGCCCATGGAAATGGAGGGTGCACTCATTTGTGAGTTTTTTTCTTGAGTAGGGGTGCACTTGACTAAGTGCACACCACATATTTGGAGGGAGGGAATCTTGAGAGGAGGGACCTTCTACAAGGGCAAGGAAAAGGAAAGCAAGGGTTTAAAGGCATAAGGAATGCAAGATGAAAGTAAGAGGTAAGGAAAGAGGTTCAAAGGTTAGCAAAGGAAGAAGAGGGAAGGAAAGAGGTCCAAAGGTTAGCAAGGGAAGAAGGGTGCCTTACTTCAAGAGGCTAGCAGGGACATCTTCAAGGGACTTTAAGTCTTCTAAGAAGGGTTTCTATTATACTAGGTTCACTTGTAAATGTTTTCCATGTTTCAATTTTTTCTTTGAGGCCTTCTATATACATCTACTCCAAACTGGTTTTCCCCATGGGAGGTTTTTCCAGGGTCATGTTGACCAAAAGCATGTGTCAATTTCATGCATGCTTAGAATTGTTAGATCAACATTTATAGTTGTAAATATTGAGAGGAGTGTTATTTGTTTTGAGTTATATTGTATGTGCTAATCATTGGTATGGAAAAAACTTGCAAGGGAACCTCAAAAGGACACTTAACAACAAAAATTATTAGCAGAAAGTAACCAAAAAATTTGTTGTCCTAAAAGGAAACAAATGATAGTTTTGGAAATTCAAACTTAGAGCTAAAATCTAGTAAAAAATAGAATAGATTTAGAAGCCTAATAGTACCTTGTTTCTCTTCATGGTATCAGATCCCTTGGTGGCTATATTTGCTAATTTCTAGTGCATTCAATGGATAATTTTGTGACAACTAGTTGCCATATTTTTGGATAGTGTTGACAAAGTTTGTGGATAGATTGTGGGAAGATTTTTTGATAGTTACAGATTGGATTTTTGAGACTTGTGGAAAATTTCTTTTCACACCTACATGGACATGAGTGAGGCTGATTTAGAAAACCTCTTATCACACATGTTTTGTTAGAAGTGAGGTTGTATTTCTACTATCTCTTTTCACACCTGTGTTGACAGGAGTGAGGCAATGTTATTGTGATTTTTTAACATCAGTGTGAGATTTAGTGGACAACCATGTCAGTGTTCCAGATGCAAGCATAATATAGGCTAGACAAAGCTAGCAACTGGTCCCCTTGGAATACCATGATCACATTCACCTTAGAGGACATTGAACTATGGGATATAGTCCATGCTCCCATTCTTATTCCTCCTGTCACTACTCCTGTGTTGGTGGCAGAGTTAAGGAAGAGAAATATCAAGGAGAAAAGGAATATTTTTGATGGGGTGAGAGACCACGTCATTCCACATTTGACTGGTAAAGACTATGCATTTGAGATGTGGGATTATTTATGCAATATTTACCAGAGTCCAAACCAGAACAAAAATATGCTTCTGTAAGATAGGCTTAGGAGCATTAAAATGCTCGATTTTGAGTTGGTTGCATCATTCCTTGGTAGATTCACTCAGATCAGTGATGAGATATCATGTGTCGAAGAGATAGTGGACCCAAACTTTATGGTGAGGAAAAACTTAAACAACTTTACCAAACCACGAGATCCATTTGTTTGAGGCATTGTTTCTCGAGAGGTTATGCCTACTTGGGAGATACATTGGGATGGTTTCATATAAGAGGTGATGAGACTCACCTTAGAGTCCTTGGTACAACAAAAAATTACTCAGGGTGATGAGGACCTTTCTCTATGGAATAAGGGAAAGAAGAAGATTGACAAAGGTGTTATACAAGGTTCCAAGGGAGGTGCCAAACCACAACTGAGTGGCGGTGGGAAAGAGAAAGAAATGAGCACAGTGAGATGCTTTTCTTGTGGAGAGATGAGTCATTATGCAGGACAATGTCCCAAGAAGAAGAAGGAAAATAAGAAGAAATAGGATGATTCTCCAACGACAATAGAGGATCTTGAGTTCGATACATAGTTTGCGTGAGAGTGTGCATTCACCAGTTATTTGTCAATTTTTATGCCATCCAATGTTAGGTGGGGAGACAAAGTTGAGGAGGACCTATTGACTCATAGTAGTGATTCAAAGGGAGATTAGAATCATTATTTTAGGACACCATCTTCAATGGTGACTGGTCCATCTGGGACAACTTCAGTTTCATAGTTGCTGAGATAGAGGGTTGGTGAAGGGGCTTCAAAACATCATATATTGATGAGGAGGAGCAACAAGGTGCCACAGAGGCTTGATCCTCACTTGGCTATATCTACAAGTAGATTAGGTTCTTGATCCATTTTAGGTGGAAGCCACTTGGTGAGAAGCCAAGTTGAGGATCTTGGTGAGATGTCAAGATCTAGATACTCTTGTTGAAATACCAAGAGGGGGTGACTCTTGGTAAGATGCCAAGAGTAGTTGTCGTTCGAGAGATGCCAGGAGGTAGAAATCCTTATTGGGAGACCAATGTTGAAATCTTTGGTTTGATACCAAGGTCTAGGTGATATTGGATAGGTGGAGATGGACTTCCATATATAGATCATGCAGGTTGAGAATATCTGTGTCACAGACTACTTTTGATGATTTGGGTACAACCATACTCATTGAGTAGTTTCCACTAGGCAACCATGTCCACTATAGGGATTATATTGGTGGTGAAGGGTACTTTCCTCAGTAAGAAGGAGCGTTGAGATTGGGGTACCTTGGAAAGTGGTCCCCTTGTGTTTGTGAGTCTCTAAACACAAAGGGGAAGACTATTACCCTCATTACTTTACTTCATGATTCTAATTTCACTTTGACTTAGGAGATTTAATTAAAAATTTAAATATGTCACTTAAGTCATTAAAGTGACATTTAATTCACTTTTTGGGTGAATTAAAGGACATAAAGAAAAATAATGGAAGTGGGTTTCCTAAGTGAGATTTTTGGATTAGATCTCACCCATTGATTAGACTTGGCTAGATTGGATCTAGGCCATTGATATTTTAGGGTTTGGTGAAAAAGAGGATAAAGCACAGAATAGGGAAAAGATGAGATTCATTATTCACTTAAGAAGAGAGGAGAAGGAGGAGAGCTCTTGGGCGCATATCTTGAGGAGGAGAAGGCACATGTGGTCAAGAGTTTGGGAAGATATTTGGCTTAGCACTAATCCACCATGGAGTATGGGTTGCACCTTGGAGGAGGGCATATACATCTTAGGAGGGGTTCATAAGCTTGTGGAGGGGTGCATTCTTGGGAGAAGAGGAGCATCAAGCTAAGGAGAGGCGCTCCTTGAGGATGGTTCTTGTTGAGGAAAGGCACACTTGATGGGATATGGAGGGAACATGGCAAGGGAGGGCGTGCTCATTTGTGATTTTTTTCTTGAGTAGGGGAACACTTGAGCTAAGTGTGCTCCACATCTTTGGAGGGTGGTACTCTTGAGAGGAGGGAGCTTCTACAAGGGAAAGGAAAAGGAAAGAAAAGGTTTAAAGGCATAAGTAGAGGAAAGGTGAAATAAAGAGGTAAGGAAATAGGTCCAAAGGTTAGCAAAGAAAGAAGGGTGCACCAAGGCAATGGGTGCCTTGCTTCAAGAGGATAGGAGGGACATCTTCAAGGGACTCCAAGGCTTTCGAGAGGGGTTTCTATTGTACTAGGTTCATTTGTAAATGTTTTTTGTGTTTTAATTTGTTCTTTGAGGCCTTCTATATACATCTACTCCAATCTGGTTTTCCCCAATCAAGGTTTTTCTAGGGTCATTTTGACCAAAAACATATCTGTCAATTTCATGCATGCTTAGAATTGTTAGATCAACATTTAGAGTTGTAAATATTGAGAGGAGTGTTATGTGTTTTGAGTTATATTGTATGTTCTAATAATTGGTATGATAAACACTTGAAAGGGAACCTCAAAAGGACACTTAACCAAGAAAAATATCAACAAAAAGTAACCAAATAGTTTGTTGTCCTAAAAGATAGCAAAGGACAGTTTTGGAAAGTCAAACTTAGAGCTTAAATATGGTCAAAGACAAACCATATTTAGTAGCCTAATAGTACCTCTTTTCTCTTCATGTCCATCCCAACACTTGATTGAGTCCTATCCATTGGATTAAGTTAGTGGAAGGATACCGTAAGCGGAGGTGTTAACCAACGATAAGATGTCATTGTCACTTTATGGCCACTTCGGCAGGTATAACTCTAGGGGAGTTGACCGACTCAAGAGTTGTAATATCCTAGAGTTCTGGAGTATCGAAATCACATGGGCCATTGATGTAATACCCTCTGATATTTCTCGTGACCTTTAGATTAACCAATGGAAGGATAGGGTAAGAGCTTCGATGGGTAGAAATCCGAGGGAGTTGAATGACCTGAGAATTGTAATGTACCAAAGTCCTGAATTAATTAAGGATCATCCATCCTAACAAAAGATTAATTTGTGATCATTGATCTCGTTGAATCCTCAAGATGAGGTAGGACCATCCTGTGAACAAGAGATTAAATCTCAATCATCCGATCTAGTAGTGGAGATAATATAGATGCTTCGACAAAGTGTACTTTGGGAAGTATTACTATGGAAGAGTGTATGAACATCGAAGTCCAAAGGACCTAGTTCTAGCATTGGTCTCATGATAAGGTAAATGGGTTTATTAGAGGTGTGAAAGGGCCTAGAAGTAAACAAGCATGCAAACATTTTCGAACAAGGTCCTATGTGGAGGAATAAAGAGAAAAGTGCCAAGGAGTGTCACTTAGATTGGATAAGAGAATGGTTTAGAGCCATTGTCACAAGAAAAGTGGATTGAACAAATTTCCTATGAATAATTTGAATTTTGTACTAATTTAAAGGGGTTGTCGAATAATTCAACAAGATCCTTTTGCAAAACAAAAAAGGGGGTGAAAGTGACTTTTTTTTTCCCAGGAAGCCATAACTTTCAACTCATATATCATATTAGGGCAAGAGTACAGTCATTGGAAATATGATTCAAAGAAGAATAACATTGAATTGTTATAATTGGTATAATGAAATACATTTATTCATGAATTGAGCAGGAAAAAGACTTGTAGAATTGTTTGGAAATTTTTCTATAATATGAATAATTCTAACAAAATAGTTTCTTGAAAATTTTGTAGAATTAAGGGGTATAAACATATCAGTTCAGTATAATAATTAATATTCAATAAATGGAAGAAGGAGAGGAATATTAAAACCATGATAAAGAGGACAACGGGAAAACTATTAATGTTGGCAATGCAAAGACATAATCAAATGGGCACATGAGTATAAAGGAGAAATAAACCTTATTAGAGACTGTGAGAGGCTGATGAGAGAAAAAAATGAGATAAATTCTCAAGTAATGCAAAGCTTAAATCTGTTGCAGAGGCAAACAAAGAATGGATCAATTTCAAGATGGGAGGACGAGGGCATATATTGTGGGAAAAGAGATAACTACAACAGAGATAGATATTTAAGAATTGATAGAAAAACTCATAGAAATCACTCACCTGACTCAAAAATAAAATTTTATGCATCGAAATATTCCATAAGAAGCCGAAAAGTGTCTCTTGTTAGGCACCAAAGAAGAAAACATGGATTGGAAAATTTACAAGGACAGTTGAAGAAGCTTAAGCCACCATCCTTTGATGGTGAAAGATGAAGGGAAGATGATGTCGAAGCATGCTTGCTTGGACTTAGGAGGTATTTTAAATTGCATAACTCCTCATCAAACCTATAAGCCATAATTTCCACATACCATTTACACGGGAAATTTGCTATGTGGTGGGATCAAATGAAGCAAGTTGAACACATTAATGAGAGTAGGATCACTTGGAAGAAGTTCAAGAAATATTTTCAGAAGGAGTACCTTTTAGAGCACTTCTATGACAAGAAAATGTAGGATTTCTTTGAACTCACGTTAGGAAGCATGACCATGGTAGAGTATGAAAATATGTTTTTGGGATTAATAAAGTATGTGGGGCTTATCAAAAATGAGAAATTGAAAATACAAAGGTTTATGTGGACTCACATCCTTTTATAAAGAGAAGATTCAATATGATGGACATAGGACTTTGTTTGAGACCATCATGAAGGCTAAGTACCTGTATGAGAAAGGAAAGGGCAGAGAATATTTACAGAATTATTGAAATGATAAGAAGAAGTTGAAGTCTAACAATAGAAAGAAAGGATCCAAACCTCCTTTTAATATAAATATCCCAAATAAAAATAAGCCATACAACTTGCTAAGGATGAATCCAAGATAGAAGGCTCCTTGGGAAAATGGGGAAGACCACCAATCCAATGTTGGGGATGCAAAGAATATCACTTGTACAAGGATTTACCTCACAAAAAAGAGAAATTGAAGACCGTGCACAACATTCAAGAGGCTACAACTATAGAAGAAATGAGAATAATATATGAAACCTTAGATGATTGACAAGCAGAGTACCAATTCAATATGATTGAGGTAGAAGGCAAAATCATTAATCAACCTATTTCTATTTTAATTGATTCAGGAGAAAGTCATTGTTACATTGATCCCAAAATAGTGGATAGATTACATTTGGAGAAGTAAGCTTGAAAAATCAAGTTTTTTTTGGCTAGCCACTAGAACTAAAAGGAGAATCCATGATATGGTCAAAGGTTGTTCCATAAGTCTTAATGGTGTGAATACTAATGTTTATCTAAATATTATACCATTGGTTTCTTATAATATTCTAATTGGAATGGATTGTTTGGACAAGCATCATGTTGTCCTATATTGTCATAACACAAAATTTACATGTGTTAATGAAGAAGGAAAACACATCATTGTGAAAGGAGTTCCAAGAACCATTTCCATAAGGGAGATTTCATCCTTACAACTAAAGAGATGTATTAGGAAAGGATGCAAATTGTAGGCAACCCATGTGGAGGAGAGAGAAAGGAAAAAGGGGCCAAGCCTTGAAGATTTTTTGATACTACAAGAGGTTGAATATGTATTCCAAGAAATAACAAGTCTCCACCAAAGTCAGAGATATATTTTTCCATTGATTTAGTACTAGAAGGTATCAAAAACACCTCACAAAATGAGTGCACTAGAATTAAAAAAATTACAAATGCAGTTGGTAGAATTGTTGAAGAAAGGGTACTTATGCCCAAGTGTTTCACCTTGGGGAGCACCATTACTCTTTGTAAAAAATAAGGATAGAACATTCAGGTTATGTATCGACTTTAGACAACTGAATAAATCGATGGTAAAGAACAAGTACCTGCTACCCATAATTAATGACCTCTTTGATCATATAAGATGAGAAAATATATTTTCAAAGATAGACTTGAGATCAGGATACCATCAATAAGACATCCTTCTGAACTAGTTATGGAGATTATGAATTTGTAGTGATGCCATTTGGACTATCCAATGCACCATCTATCCTTATGTGCTTATTAAATGACATATTCATAAATATTTGGATAATTTTGTCATAGTATTCCTCAATGACATACTTATCTATTCTAAGTGAGATGAAGATCATGGCCATCACCTAAGATTGGTATTCCAAGTTCTGATGGAACATCAGTTGTATGCCAATATTAGTAAGTGTTCCTTCTACTAAGAACATATCCATTACTTGGGGCACATTATTTCAGAACAAGCTATAACAATATATCCAAAGAAGATTGAAGCCATTAGAGGATGTCCAACACCTAGGAATGTTTTGGAAGATAGTTTATGGGATTAGCTCGTTAATACATAATATTTATAGCAAGGTTCTCTAATATTTCTCATCCCATCACTTCTTTGCAAAAGAAGGGAATTAAATTTTGAATGAACATTTGAGTGTGAAGAGAAATTTAATTTGTTGAAATAATTACTTACTAGTGAATCTATTAGAAATATTGTTGACCCAAATGAAAGTTTTCTAGTATGTACATATGCATGCAAGGAATAACTTGGGGGAGTCCTTACACAAAATGGACATGTCACTGATTATGAGTCCAAAAAGCTTAAAGAACATGAGAGGAACTATGCCACACATGACTTGGAACTTGCTTCCATTGTTCACACATTGAAGATGTGGAGGCATTATCTCATGGGGAAGAGATTTGAATTAATAACAGACCACAGTGATCAGAAATATATTTTTGAACAACCAACTTTGAATGCCAGGAAAACGAGATGACGGAATTTTTAAGTGAATATGATTTTGACATCAAGCATATCAAAGGAAAAGAAAATAAAGTTGTCGATGCACTTAGTAGAAGAGTACATATCATGCATGCTACAACCATTATTATGCATCAATTAGATTTAAAGATCATAATTTTAAATGTTGTTGTTACATATCAACATTACCTACATGAAAAAGAAAGCTTACAACAATAAAATGTACAACAAAAAATTAAAGAATATGAGATGAAGGAAGATGCATTACTTATTCATAAAAATAGAATTTATGTTCCTAGTTCCGGAAAACTTAGGAATTTGGTATTAAAACAAATGCATAATGTTCCATATGTGAGACATCCCGGTTACCAGAAAATAATTACAGTGGTAAGAAACCAATTATTTTGGCTAGGAATGAAGAAAGATGTTGTTTATTACATTTCCATATGTATGGAATGTCAGAGAGTGAAGGTTGAGCATAGGCACCCAACATGTTTGCTACAACCATTAAAAATTCCAGAGAAGAAATGGGAAGTGGTAACCAATGATTTTATAACTAAATTGCCAAGGAAAACAAGACAACATGATTCAATCATGGTAGTGGTTGATAAATTGACAAAAGATGTTCATTTTATTCATGTCAAAATAAATCATACTGAAGATAATATTGCAGAAATTTACATGAGGAATATTGCTATGATGCATGGGATAACTAAGACAATTGTTTCAATCAAAGACACAAAGTTTACTTCAAATTTCTCGAGGGGATTTTTTAAAGGATTTGGTATGAATATGCACTTTAGAACAACATACCATCAATGATCAAATGGGCAGACAAAAAGAGTCAACCAAGAAATTGAAGACATGTTTAGGATGTATGTGATGGATAAGCCAATTAAGTGGGAATATTACTTGCACTTGGTTTAGTTTGCCTATAATAATGGGTATCAAGGTTAATTGAAAATGATGATCTGCCCAAGAAGGTGATATATAGGAGAATGTGACCATGCAAGACATAGCTCAACTTCTGACCAAAAACTCTCCTCAGGGGTGCAAATCTGAACAGAGGCACACCATTAGTTTGGGTGACCAAGAAAATGGGGATCCAGATCGGGGTGACCCGAGAGTGCCCAAGAGGTTTTGGTGATATCATAGTGACCTCCGGGGATTAGTGTGAGAAGCCTAGTGCAACCATGGAAGAGGGCACACCCACTTCATTCTCAAAAAGAAGAAACCAACAAGGGCATAAACCCTAGTTGGTGCACCCTCCCTTCTGCCTCTGAAAACTTGAAGGAAATGATTTTCTCCCTAAGAGAGTAGCTAGATAATGAGATAAGATTTCTCTTAGATGTGGAAGCATGGAAAACAGAGTCACTAGGAGTCATCCATGAAGGAAGGCACACTCATTATTCTTCAGAAACCCTAAAAATGAAATTGTCATGACTGTAAAATGCAAACTCACAAAAGAAAACAACCAAGACACATAGCTTCAAAAGAAAAGGTAAGAATGCTTTATTTTAGTCCTATTTCACCTTATATACCAAGATAATCATTTATTTTACATATATTTAATTCATCATAAAAACGTGAAGAAGTGTCCCACCTAGGTGATTGACTTGTGCACCCTAGGTGGGCATTCCCCTAGGTGGCCTCCTTGGCCCAATTCCTCCTTTTTTAAATCTGGAAGCATCTCAGATTCCATGAGAAGATGCGAAAACTTTTTGTGCAATACATCAGTTGTGATCCACTTTTTCTGAGCTAGAGTTTGGCCTTGGTGGGCTACCAGATTTGAAGTGTAAGTCTGGTGTCTTGTAGAGCGGCTTTGAGTGTCCATTATAGTGTGTTTGGCCAATGGGAGTTTGAAGTAAGGAATTTTTTCCACTGGATGAGTGATGGTGACTGGTTCTTCCAAGAGGGAAGGCTCAAACAACTTTAAGTGATTCACATTAATGACATTATGGATTCCCAATTATGGTGGCAGATCCAACCTATATGCATTTTCACCAATCTTGTCGAGTATTGTATACTGACCATATCTGATTGGGAGAAGCTTGTGATCATGGCCTTTGAAGCACTTCTTATCCAAGTGTAACTAGACTTGATCCCCTGGTTGAAAGGCCAAGGAGTTTCTTTGTTTGTCATGGCATTGCTTGGCATAATCTTGGGATACTTTGAGTGCAAATGTGACTACACTGTGGCGTTGTGCAATTTGTCAGAGGTGATACTGCTTAGGAGGCCAAAATGGGGCCAGACATGACATAAATATAGTTTCGTTGTTTGCGTTGTTGTAGTAGTCTTTGTGCATGGGATAAAAAGTGTCATTTTGTTGAAGTGGCATACCACTACCCAGATTGCATCATGTTTCTTTTGGGTTGTTGGAAGTCCACTTAGGAAGTCCATTGATATTGACTCCCAAGGTCGAGAAATAAGTGATAGTGGTTGATACAACCCATGCTTCCGGTTGGATGGCTTGGATTGTGAGCATAAGGCATAAGATCTAATAAATTTTTCAACTTGAGGCTGCATGGAAGGCCAATGAAAATGGCATTGCAAATGTTGGGTGGTCTTTGTGGTCTTGATGTGACCCCCATAGATTGAATCATGCACTTCCATGATCATCAAGAGGTGGTCTTCTGAGTGTGGAATGCATAGCAAATTCAACTTATATAGACACCCATCCTGAATAGTGTAGTCTAGGAAGGGGGTATGATTGATCACTATGGGGCTTTGCAAAACTTCCCAAATCTCTTGAAATTCATTGTCACTAGCATATTTATCTTTCCATGTGTCATAAGTAGCACAACGTACTTCTAGAATGGAAAGAACTGGAGTGGAAGGTCGACTTAGCAAATAAACCATTTTATTAGAGGTGTATTTCTTGTATTTGATGACTAAGTGAAATTGTTGAACGTAAGAGGCTCATTTAAGGTGCCTTTGTTCCTAAATATTCGATTGAGAGTTGATGAAAATCAAAGGGTGGTGGTCGGTATGCAGAATGGTTGCTTTACCCAACAGATAATGCCTCCATTGTTTGAGTGCTTGCACCAGACAATTGTTGAATAAGGTTGGTTGTCATTGATGTCAACACTTGAAGAAAGACATGTAGCACAAAGGTTTGGGTAATGGACCCAATATTATTTGATTTAAATATGACTAATTATTTTTTTTTCATTTTTGATAATAACTAAATATGGATGAACTCCAAAGTGGTCCCCTTATGGTGAAATTCCTCACGGGAAGATGCTTTGTGGAGTAAGAGAACCCATGCTTAATTGTGG
>CBVK0103105458.1:0-12807 GCA_900067695.1 Picea abies
ATGGAGTTGCACCGAGATAATGATGAGAAAAAGTTTTTCCAAGAGATGATGGAGAAATGATCAGATTGGCTTCTGGTTTCGTGCGTGAAGAACCTTGCTCAGTGACGCACAAAAGAGGAACTGCTCCATGCAATAATGGCCCCCAAGTGGCTAGATTTGTCCAGGCATGCCTTCCCCTACAGCTTTACCAACAAGTAATCTATCATGGACTATTAGTTTTTTCTTTTTGTAGCTTCTTTCTGGCCTATCAAATTGCACATAAATCTTTGTTAGTATATTCATAGGCCCATTATAGTTTTATACAGTCTAAATTTTGCAACTATGTCAAATGACAGTAGTCACAACATGATTTTATGGAACTTTTATAACTAGTGGCAGGGTTGGTTTCCTTCTATGGTAGCCTCAACACCAAGCTCTGGAACATCTTTTTTTTTTTTTTTTTTTTTCATGAAAGGTAATACAAACAACTTTTATAACTAGTCGTGGGGTTGGTTTCCTTCTATGGTAGCCTCAACACCAATCTCTAGAACATCTTTTTTTTTTTCATGAAAGGTAATACAAACAACTAGCTTACAAAAAAAAATATTTTGGAGACTTGACAACACCCCCATAAATTTGTTTCTACCTCCCAAAATTTTATTTCTAGTATCCCCTCCCAATACATATTTTGAAATAAACTAGCCCCCTATTTTCACCAAATATTGTAAGTACCATTTTTTCATGACAATTATACCTCTTATTATTTATACTCCTAATATGTTGGTCCCAATATTTGACACGTGTATCTAACATCTACTTTAGAAAATGTTGTTTATCATATGCTACTTATGCTTTGAGTGAAGATCATTAAGCATATTCCTTAGGATTTTGATGTCCATTTCATCTTTAGATTCCTCTATGAAACCCGTGATCATTTTCATTTCTTGTTCAATGAATTTCATGGTTCATTGGGAACTTCAATATGGTACAAATACTAGAGATGTATCACCCTACTCCTTCATGAGTTGCTTCACTTTCAAGAAAAAACTCAAAACAACAAATCTCCTCACATTGGTAAATCAAGATAGATTGCCTCTTACCTCCAACCTCTTGTTGATTCTAATAAAAAAAGGCACTAAGACTCCAATACTAACATTTTCAAGTTATGTAGGCTTCTAGCAACACATCTTGCTTCCAACCTCCTGACCATTTAAATAGAAAAAAGAATTATAGCTTACTAAAGACTCAAATAGCTTCAAGAGGACAAGATAATATACTTTCTATATAATGGCATGATTGCATACAAACACAAAAAAATATCAAACTTGTTATAAATGCCTTCATTACAAAAGCAATTCTATCTCCCACCAATGTGCAAATATGACCAAATTTAAATTCAAGGTCCTTTCACTTAAAATTACTTTAATTAAAATCCTGGAATGTTGGTCGTTCTTTGTAGGGAAACAATTAAATATTTATGGTTAGGTTTGGATGGCTTTCCTCTAACCTAGTGTTAGGGTTGCCCAATTCTACTTATCTCTATACCTTGAAATTTTGGAGACTTGACAACACCACCACTCCTTAACATGAATGAGAGTGTATGGAAATATATGTTATGTTATCCATATAGTGTTGTTGGTGAAAGATAAATATAGTCTTTATAGACATCTTATTGTCTTACAGATATTTTGTATCTATTGTAAAATCAAAGTTATTATAAAAAAATAAAAGTAATAGTTATATCTACACATATGATATATGATAAAGATATAACCATCACATTCCATGGAAAAAGTCTCTAGGTACTTCATTTTTCTAAGAACTTAAATGCCTTCAATCCAACTCTAATTTAAGCCAAACTCTTATGTAAAACATTGTATTTAATATAATGCATACAATCTATTTGTTCTATGCCAAACAAATAGATGCAATTAGAATTAGAAATTATAGAAGCTCCTCTTTATAACATTGATACACATATAGTAAATTTATATGGTTTTCATATTTGGTCTAATCCTTTCTAAAGAACTTTGGAACAAAGTTGAAGGTGTTTAGAAATCAATTTTGTTAGAAGAAATAGGAGTAAAATTACAAATCCTTTAGTTTTTCATATTTGGTCTAATCCTTTCTAAAAAACTTTGGAACAAAGTTGAAGGTGTTTAGAAATCAATTTTGTTAGAAGAAATAGGAGTAAAATTACAAATCCTTTATTCTTGATGTTAGTAAAACAAAGATTGTTTTTATGGTATATTCAATCAAAACAAATGATATGAATTGTCATTTTAAAACAATGATTCAAAATAATAATAATAATATGTAATTTAGTTATGAAGAATTGAAGAGGAAAATATCTATTAATAATATTATATAATAAAATAATTAAGAATTAATAATATTATATAATAAAGTATTAATAATGGATAAAATAATTAAGAATTAATAATATTATATAATAAAGTATTAAGAATGGTTCGTCATTGATATTCTATTAAGGTTAGTATAATAATTATGGAAAACCTAAAAAAACTTGTTAGTGAAAATAAAAAAGTTTTACATAACTTGTAAAACATGGAGATAAAAATTATATATATTAATAAAGCAAGTTGAAGAAGTTGTACATATCATTATGGTTTGAATATTTTTTAATCATAAATTTGAAAAAAGGTAGAAATTTTAAATATGAGCATTTAATTCAAGTTTTATTCATGGTATAACAATATCTCTAAAATAGATTTAAAATAATATGTTGACCTATTTATATAAATATTCTTAAAACTTGTTAATTAAGTTGAAAGGTGTTTCTCCTAATTCAATTTAATTCAAACAAGTGATATGCTGAACTCTTAAACTGGCAAGTTATCAAAAAAAACTATCTCTATTTCAAAATTATATATATATATATATATATATATATATATATATATATATATATATATATAAATTGATGAAAATATAAAGAAATTTGGCTATAATGTTATTGATAAACATCCCTGCCATGTCAAGACTAGCATGAAAAAATAACACAAAAACTGGACCAGAAAATATAAGAAATCACCTTTCTGAAACTTCGAACAACCCAATAACTGGGCCAGAAACTATTAAGAAACACCTTTCTCAAACTAATTTCCAACATAGTTGTTGGAACCTTTTAGATATGCTCTTCCACATTAATAGTCTCCTCCCACTTCCTTTTGACAATTGCGATCTTCCTTTTGACAAATGCAGTATGCATTTCTTTTACGAACTTTACTAGTTGATAAAGCTTTTCCAAACTTTTTGATGTTCTAAATATGATCAGAGCACGAAATGGGAGATATACAGTCCCAAGAACCACTCTGTATTTTTCATTATGCTAATATATTGGGTTATAAACGAGAGCAGATATTCCTTCTATGTGGTTCCATTGTGGGTGAATTCAAGTTGCTGAACGTAAGTGTGGGCCGAGCTAACGGGAAATATCGTGCAAATATAAACGCAGAAAACTAATACTGTTATATAACTTAGAAGCCTAATGGCTTCTCATATCATAATATGTTATGTGCAGACAATTCGAAATTTTTGTAAATCTCCCGGATACCCATAATTTGATTAAAACATAAATTAAATAGCCCGGGTTCCAATGCAGGCCTGTTTGAAGGACTATTCATTAAATATAACTGTAGTTAGAAGAAGCAAAGCATTCTGTTGCTGATGAAAACAATTCAACCACTGAGGATTGTGCAAACAAAGCATTCTGTTGCTGATGAAAGCAATTCAACCACTGAGGATAGTGCAAACAAAAATTAGGTCAAATGTCAAACCATTTTGGAGATAAGGGAAAGCGATGAAGAAATGGAATGGGATCATGTTGTGTGGAGAATTCAAGGCCCACTTTCAATTCTGATCGTGGAGGCATCTAGGGTACAATTATTATAGCCTTGAAATGAAAAGGCGTGAAAAAGAATGGCAGTACCTGTGTTCAACTTTTCACAACCCTATGCCTCACTTGACAACTTTGGGAGTTTTTGCAAATTTACATAAACTGGCAGTCTTGGAGTCCTCCATACCATATCACGTCCTGCACATTGAAATTGATACCTTGGCCTTGATATCTCTGCATGAACCGAATACTTTCCATTGCGCGCTAACACTTTTTAATATTAACCTATTAAGGCTGACGAAAACTGTCTGACATTGCCATTCTCAGTTTATTTTATGTCATGACTAATCCTATCAAAACGTGATCACATTGAAGTGAGAATGCTTAAAGCTTAATTCAAAGCAAATAAAAAACAATGAAAAGCATATTTCTGCCTGCTCAATCCATCAATAAGTTACCAAAGATATGAGGATGAAGGAGACTGAAGGTTCAGCTTTATTCCTTTAGAATAGTACCTATGAACATTGACATAACCTATAAGGGAAAGAAGTTGCTGGTTCCCCTTTGGAAAGCTGGCAACTGATATGCCTTAATGCTGCTGCAGCTTATTGCGCAGATACAGTGTCTGTAACCTCTGAGAGAATTTAAGAGGTGTAATCTGATAATACCATCAAGCTGTGTGTCCAGCAAAAAGATTTAATCATTTTGTATGATACAGCTCTTGAGCGAGAAAAAAGCTTACCATCAGCAGCAGGAATCACTCTGATATGATGACTTTTAGTTGAACACAGAAGCTTGGCTTGTTTGGTGTATTGGTTACATGATGCTGCAGTAAATCTGATGTATTAGATTAAGCTGTAACAGTCTAGTCTTTATCAGTAAATCTGATGTATTAGATTAAGCTGTAACAGTCTAGTCTTTATCTGTAGGTTCCCCCAAGCGAAGGCGTCCAGTAATCCGCACCATTGTCATTTGCAACGTGCAAGGTGCAAGATACGGGAACTAGGCATAGCCCTCTACTCCTCAGATCCTGCTTTGGTTCATCCGAATCCTTCTTATCAGACGATCCCCAACCTTTGTGATCTTGGCTCTGCAATGTCAAAATTAACAAGACATCAGAATGTCTAATAAAAGTTATGGCATTACAGAAAATATGTGTGCTTGGCTTCTTACACCCGGATTTGATGTGCCCCCACTCTTCAAATATGGCGTGCTCAACACCTGCATCCATTTATTAAGCATAGCAAGCAACTTTCATAAGTACGCGATTCTTTCTAGCATTAAATGCGTCAACAGAAATGGATGAATATATGATTCAGATTTCTGGTCTCCATTTTCTGTGAGACGTCACCTGTACTTGATCCTGTAGGAACTTGATATATCCGATGGCTTCCAGCAAAACAGATGCAGTGTCAGTCTGTAAAAGAAAATTACGTTTACAAGTCAGTGGGTCTGAAAACACTAAAGCTAGAGCTAGCCCGCCTTATATTTTATGATGATAACTTTAATTATACCTTGCCAAAAGGCGAAACGAGCTGTTGTAGGGCTGTAATTCGGTCCCCGAGTTTCTCCTTCCTCACCTGCGGATGAAATTATCGCGAGTTAATTAGTTTCTAAGATTTATTCGTTACTTTCTTCTTCCGATCAAATATTAGAACGAAGCAATGAATTACCTTGAACGTAGGAAGCGTTGAGCCAGTATCTAGACGGGGCCTTTTAAATATTGCTTCGGCTGTGCTCTGATCAGTGCAGCTGTTGTTCCTCTTTGTGTCACTGCTTGAATCTCGAGCTTCCTCACCGTGGGGCTTCAGATCATTGGACAGAAAAGAGAACTTGATTAATAAAAAAGATAATCACAGGTCCAAACGAGACATGTAATTAGATGATGAATAGTACGGGCTCACCATTGTTCGATGTTGGGCAGGGCCGTGAATTTGCTTTCCTTCAGGAAAATATTGTAGATTACAGTCTGTTTTCGAAACTTGCTGTGCTTTTAAATGATCAGGTTTACCGGCAGAGAAATCTAAGACTTGTTTACTCATGCTACCAAAATTAAGCACACTTTGCTTGGACGGTGACGAGGGTAGCATCTGAGACAGGCTACTATTCGGCAGCCACCGGCCCGGATAATCATCCCCGGTAATGTGGCAGCCACGGGCAGCCATGGTCGGTTTAAGAAATGCCTTGGTGGTAGCAGATTCCAAAATGTGACAAAAGCCCTCGTTTTTGAAATTGGGTTCTGCGTGAATTCCAAATCCTTGAAGCAGCTGTGTGTTGGAAGATAGTGAAACCCCTAGGTCGGGACTGGTGTAAGGCCCGGGGTATTCCTGCTTGATTCTACTCAGATCGAACTGCGGGGTATTGCTATATGCTGCGTTGAGACTAATGTTTCGGGGTAAACTGTGGCCCGGCTGTTTGGGTGGAGCTACGGACCATCTGCCTAAATCAGGCAATGCATGAGCGTTGCTGCTTTGAAGACGATCATCTAAATTGTAAAGAAGAGGTGCCTGCTGCTGTGGATTCAAGTGAATGTCTTCGGCTTGGAAGGATGCCATGTTCCGGAATTCCCATCCCTGCAAAGGCACCTCCTGTTGAATTTTTTTTAGTTGATCGGAAGGCTCAACGAGCTCCTGCCTCAACGCCCTAGAATACAACACCTCGTTGAGATTCGCCACAGAGCTGCTTTGCATGCCCTCGCTGCTTCCACTGCCGAAACGAATAATCCCAGAGGGTAACACACACATAAATAACAAATCAAAAGAGCCCTAAATCTATAAAAACAGGCAAACGAATTCAATGAGACAAAGACTCACAGAAGCATTTGGTTCCAAAGAGTGTTATTGTCCGGGACGGCATGGGCAAACTGGCCCAAGAGCGACCCGGAATCTACGAGCTCCTGGTGGCCTGAATCCATGCTAGTGAGACTTGAAGACGTGTTGTTGGTTATGGAGCTGGAGAGATTATCCACGTCTTCTCCGTTGCCAGAATTGCGGATATGATGATTAGAAGAAGACGACCAGTTTAGAGTTTGTATATCCGTTAATGCAGCCGAAGCGCAGGGGGATGGCTGAAGGATATTGATATTGCTCCACTCCGATACTAAACTGGAACTCGATCCTGTACTTACTGCGTTCCACCAGTTCCCGCCCGATGAAACCGTCGCTGACGTTTCCGTTTCCTCCGCCATTGACTCTAAAAAAATAATCCTAAAACCAACCCTAAACCTAATCGAGCTCTGCTTCTTTAATATATTTTCTCCGTCCGGCTGGGCGAGGTTTCAGTTTTGTAATTTTTCCCTTCAACAAGCAGCAGGTCTTTGTGTTGACGCCGAATTCGATCCCAAGACCGATGACAAGAATTCGGGCTGTTGAAGGGCGTTTTGCTGGAGGAGGGGATGGAGGGATCTTTCTGTGAAGAAGTCGTACTGCTTCTGTTGGACCACTTTATGCCCGAAACCTCTTACCAGGAAGTTCCCCCCGTTGAAAAAGCAAAAATTGGTGCTCGAATACAGAGGAATATGATCCACGGCCCTTGACTTTGATTTATACTTTGTTGTTGCTTCCTTTCTCCGCCTCCAACTTTATCCGAGGGCTGACTGCATCCTCAACCCTTCTTCTTTAGCGTTAGATTATTATTAATATTCCTTCCTTTAACAAAACCAAAACCTCAGGATTTCGGATACCCACGCAGCAGCAACGTCCTCCTTCTCATCTGCAACTGCTCCAGTACAGGCTCATCATAATCATAATCATAGTAATGATGACGATGCCAAGATAACCTGAGAATGTGAATGGCCCTGTAGCAGTTACCACGCTTTTCGCAACTCTAGCGGTTTCTGCCATAACCTGTTAATTCCAGACCGTCACCATGCCTGCGACTGGTAATCTGGCACAATGAAATTTTAAAAAGAAAAAGGTGGCGACGGGGGGATCCACCCAACAAAAGTAGAATTAGATTAGGTTAGACCGATCCATGTATGTGTGGGATGTTCAAACTCCAAGGCATGGGCATGGGCATGGGCATGGGCATTGGCATCCATCCACACCATATGCGAGTGTAGGGAGTGCCGGGTTATAACAAGTCAACCGGTTGAAACGGACGGAACGGGTGTATCGTGGACGGCGGCAAGGGAACAAGGTGGGGCCGTCAACCGACTCCGTCACGCGCGCGTGCGCCCGGGAAAGAGGTCCGGGGCCCTCCACAAGGCAAAGTCAAAACCGGTGGTGTAATCTGAACTCAACCCAACCCCCGGGTCACCTTCTGTTTATCCCGTGACGGCGCCGCTGTCTGCCGGCCGACGTATCGTGGACGGCGGCAAGGGAACAAGGTGGGGCCGTCAACCGACTCCGTCACGCGCGCGTGCGCCCGGGAAAGAGGTCCGGGGCCCTCCACAAGGCAAAGTCAAAACCGGTGGTGTAATCTGAACTCAACCCAACCCCCGGGTCACCTTCTGTTTATCCCGTGACGGCGCCGCTGTCTGCCGGCCGACACGAATATCTTGACCGTTGATCTCCTCGGACGGAACTGAATGCTTTTGTAATTCGAATATGAACTTTGTGCTCTCTTTGATCGCCCTGGATTTGACCCTAAATAAATGGCCTTGAAACTAAGTTTGTCTTCTTTCCCATCAATAATAATTCTTGCCCATTACCTTCATACCTTTCATCTGTTGAGTATTTTTCAGTACCACAATAACCGATTTTTCTAGTACTACTCACTTGATATTGATTGAATACTCTCACCACATTAACTTAACTTATTCCTTTTAACAATTAAGTGAAAACTTGAGGGAACTTATTTATTTAGTTATAATGTTCAATTGCTTTCCCTACCTTACTTAGGTAGCAATAGAACTTAATTGTACTTGGGATAGTGGTGTAAATCCCCTTACGTGTATCCTTAGTTAGGATGATGGTGTAAAATTCATCTAGGTTTACAAATGAGGGTTTATGTTGTTTTATTTCAGCACATTGAATACTTTACTTAGGTAGTAATAGAACTTAGTTGTACTTAAGATAATGGTGTAAATCTCGTGGGTGTATCCTTAGTTATGATAATGGTGTAAAATCCATTTAGGTGTACAAATGAGGGGTTCAACATTTGTTTTACCTCTATAACACTCTATATTTTGTTTTTTTAAACAATTAAACTATTCTATGAACTATATTGTTATTCCTTTGCCCATATTCTATTGGAATTAGCTAAACTGATAGAAATATATTATGATGCCACGTGGATCCACCTATATGCAAAGATCAATGTGTAGGTTTTCATCATTTATGTAATTAATAATGTGGTAGTCAGATGTTTTTAAGCATGCAAAAGTTAAAAGGAAAGTTTAGTACATGGATATCAGTTTGGTTTATATTGTGAATGGATTGTTGTACGAAGTACATCATAAATAAACACACTTTTTTTTACTTTAAATGCCAATATGAAACATTGTTAATAGGCGTATTCTAACTGTTCTACGAAATAGCTTATGTCGTCAAAATCCGACGACATAAATTTGCTTGAAATCACTATTTTTTGTTGTTTAAAATCCATTTTTGAATGTAGAAATGGATTCATCATGCTGAAAACCCCATGGGGCACTCGGATTATATAGAAATAATCACTCAAATCTACGGATCTAACAATTTCTTGCATGATTTTGGGTAAATGTCCCCGGAAAAAATTGTTGGAGAAGAGTCATTTCATAGAACGTTTAGACTATGACATTGTTAATATCATGAAAATGGTTATACAATTATGCATGATAATGTATTTTGGTAAGCTAACCTACATGTTAAGGGGCTAAGAGATAGCTAGATAATTGTCGCAGTGAATTATCATTGATGTCATGGACATCGAAAGAGTAATGGTATGCTAGGAAGCATTATTTTGTAATGTAATTATTGGTTGAAAATATTGTTATGATATGTGGGAAAATCCAGGCTTTACAAGAAGCATTGTCGTCAAAACTGGTTATTGGATGACAAAACTCTAAGAAAACAAAAACATCACAGTATGGTCAATGATACATTGTTGACTCTAGTCTTATCATGAGGGGTGGGGGTATTGCTCATCATTTATCCTCTAAAACCTGGAGTTGTAGGAAGGTTATGTTAAGTGACACTCCCCTAGATGTGTAATGGTGACTACCAATTGCTTGCTAGGGAATTTAGGTCAATGTAGTAAATGCTTCCACTCATGGGTTGTATTTGGAGTTAGGTTGATCTAGTCGACACTCCAATATATACTTGCAACAGAGGAAAGGATATGATGTGGAATGTGGAAGTAGGTTAGGGAGGAAGGATGATTTGAAGTTAGATGAGGATGTTGCTTGGAGATCTGATGTACCACTCTATTTTCTTACTTAGTTCCTACCCTGCTTATAATTTTTTTTATTCATTTTCGATAATTTAAATGTGATGATCAATGATTGATGGTTTTTTGTAATTCTATTAGTAAGATCACTAAATAATACATCACTAGATTTATTGTACCGCATGCTTGGTTGTGAACATATAAGAATTATGCATTAGAGGTAGTGATTGTTTATTATTAGTGCATGCATAAGTTATGCCTATGCTAGCTATGCATACATATGTTGCACATGTACATTAGTACAACTACTTGATGCATTAATTACTAACATAAGTTATTAACTACTTAATTAATGGTTGAATGATTTTGGAAATTATATTGCATATGTAAATATCTAGTAGCATTAAATGTCCTCCTTGACTTGATTCATTGGTTGGTATGGTGTATTAAATGGGTATGGTGGGTTGTATGAATTTTGGGGGAAATATTTAAGTTTTGTTTATAAGATTGCATGAGAAAGAGGGCCTAACAACTATATTTTAATTATCTGAGTTATCCCCATAAAATTCACAAATTGTTTGTTTTAATTAGTTTATGTAATTCATTTATTTTTTTATTTTAAATAATTCTTCCCAAATATCTAGAAGGGGTTGATGACCATTAATGAGGGTGGTTGATGATACCTTAGGAAGGGGGATGAAAATGGGATAAGGTAGTGAATCTATCGGGAGATTTGGGCATAACTATTTGGAAGGAGGATTGTTTTTGGAGGGGGAAGAACTATTGGAACTATCAAAATTGTTGGAATCTATCAGAGTTGTTGAATACTAGTTGGGGGTTGGTTGTTTTTCTTAGAAATTTGAGCATGAAGGGCTAGGAAACCCAAGGTTTCCTAGATTAGGGAGTCAAATAGGTTGTTCCTAACTAGTTGGGAGGATTAAAATCTAGTTTGGGCTAGCCAAATCTATAGAACAACTACATGGACAAAATCAAAGAAAATAAGAGGTATTTCTCGTGATCACTACATAAATCCTATTGATCATTGAATAAATTGTTGTAAATAAACTTACAAGTAAATAATTGAGTTTAATATTATAGCTACATGTTAATTGTTGTATCGATTAATCATTGAATGTTATTCTTGACAATGAACTTAAAATGTTTAATTTTTGTTCTTAAATCACATTTTTACAGTAGCAGATCATAAAAATTTGTATGTCGTTAGATGCTGAGTAGATATGAAAACATATCATAAAAGAAACCCTTAATCTCAACAAGAATAAACCAAACCATTCACCAAATATTCAACATAAGAATGTAATCAACGCCCTTGAGGTAGGGTAACACCATACATTATTCATTGTGGAAGGAATGCACTCTTCAAGGAGTGTTTGATACATTTACAATACACTTATCTATGCCCATTACATTTCTCATCCCTTCCTTATATAATACTACCTAAGGACATTCTAGAGAAAGAACCTTCTACTAAGTCTTCTCACATTTATTATATTCACACTACTACAATATATCTAACTACCATAGTGGAATTTATTTAATAATATAGTGAAACTTGTCCATATTACATTGAATGGCCTCCATTAGTATCTCTATGGTCCCTTCGGCCCCCATTTACCTTCCTAGCTACACTATATTCCATCCCCCTTCTCATGTTTCATCCTAGAAGCATGGGAATAAACCATACAATATGACCGGTTAGGCAATGTAGCCAACTAGTACCAAGTATGTGAATCCATACATCCTAATGGAAGATGAACATGATGTCCAACCAGTACCTTTCCACACTAATATTGATCCTTATCATGCTTTTGGTGCTGCCATAAGATTGTTGTTATATCTTGATATCATCCTGTAGTGGTGGTATTCTTCCATGCACCTCTTGATTGGTTTCCTTTTTGGTGCCATGTTGGCCCATAATAAGTGTGATCATGCTCATGCCCATGCCTTTATGAGTTTTGTTTCTCTATGTGGTGTGGATGGAGATATACAACAACTATAGCAAATGTTTCTTCTTTCTTCAACTCTCCAGCATGGTGTTCCATTGAGTCATTGATATTTGTCGCTTCTTTACTGTGTCCTTCCTAAGGATTTGCTTCATGTCCTTCTGTAGACTATGCTTCTTATTCAACTTCACACTCTACAATAACTTCTTTGCTTGCTCCTAGGGCCCTTCTTTTTCACTAAGAGATACATCCTGCAATTTAATTTAGTTTTCCTTGTACCAAATTTTCACAAACTTCTTTTCTACATCAATATTAATTGTACCAATTGTGGCCATCGAAGGATATCCAAGAATAACATCCACATCATTCATATCAATGTCACAAAAATCAAAATTCAATAAATAATTGCCCATGGCGAGCTTCAAATATTTAAAAACTTGAATATTGTTACCCTCAACCTATGTGCTTTGCATATTCTTTTTCAAAACTTCCAATCTATTAACCAACTTAGCATTGATAAAATTTTGTTGGCAAGTAGGATTAATAGAAACAATGAACTTCTCTTGTTGAATGTATCCATGGGCTTATAGTATGGAGTTACCGCATGAAAATAAACCCTAGGTGCTTTCTGTTGAATTTATGCTTATACTGACATGGGGGGGGGGGGGAATCAGTATAATATATGGTTTACTTTAA
>CBVK0103105474.1:0-10803 GCA_900067695.1 Picea abies
ATCTCTTGTTAACTAGTAAACTCAATAGTTAGAGCTTAGGGAAAGTATCATATTCTGTGCTGTTTTGTTCTAGTTCTGGGTGGATCTAGGGAGATTTGTTTATGTCCGCATTTACTGATTAATCCTATAACAATGGGTGATGGAAGAAAATCCTTCAGAGAATGATGGTAGAAATGGAAATAATCCCTCAAAATACATTATTTCCCCACAATATATTTGCATTCCTTTAACTTGACACTTGTCACCTCATGAACTAGCTTTGTCCCCACTTGGTGACTCATTCCCAACCTTTTGGAACATACGATAAAATCATTACATGAATTTTGACTTTATGAATAATATTATTTTATTCCTTGTCTTAAGCCCCCTTTACTTATCCCGCCTTCTCCTTAGCCCCCTTTCCCTCTGGTCTGGAGTTCTATCCCCCCATACTCTTTCATCTGAATTGGTTTGCAAAAATGATGTATTTTATTAATATCATTGTGTGTGATTACATTTTACAATGATAGGCTCATTGGACTTTTAGCATCTAGTCTCTCCATCCTAATCACATATGCACTTTGGCCTCAAAACATATATACAAAGGCTCTCTTGCCCAAAATATCCTAGCTCACCAGCCTATAAAGCATATGAACATTTACAATTGGGGTTCAACCTAGGAGTATTACATTCCCCTCCCCCTTATTTATGCATTGTCCTCAGTTCATTATATACACATGTACAATAAAAAATATTCAAAAAGATGCGGGTACTCTTCCCCCATGGCATCCTCATGCTCCCAGGTTGCGTCCTCGGTACCATAACAGGTCCACTAGATCTTTACTAGCCCTATTGCTCGATTTCAGAGAAACTTGACTTTCCAATCCAATATGCACATTGAATGAACTTGAAAGTCTTCTTCTTGCTCCATCTGAATCAAATTTCAATCAATTACAAGATTAACATCACACACTTACTTTTTAAGCAAAGACACATGGAATACATTATAAATTCACATGGGTGTAGGTAGTGCAAGTATGTTTGCAACTTGACCAATTCTCTCCAATATTTCAAATGGTCCACAATAACATGATGCAAGCTTTGAATAGTTCCCCAAACTCAGGGAACTTCTCTTGGCCTTTAATTTTAAGAAGACATGGTCACCCACTTTAAACTCTGTGATTTTTTCCTTTATCTGCATAACTCTTATACCTATCCTATGCTACCTTTAAATTCTACTTTATCTTCACCATTTATTCTTCCATTTTCGTGATCAATTCTGGCCCAACCACTGATATGCCTGTTGGGTTGTCCCAAATCACTGATGTGTTGCAATTTCTTCCATATAGTGCTTCAAATGAAATCATATTTATAGATTCATGATACCCATTATTATATACAAACTCCATTATATGTAGATAGTATTCCCACTTTGTGGTAAAGTTCAAATTTGTCCCAAATCCCTTCCAAAAATTTGATGTAAATTTGGGATCTCTGTCAGAAATAATTGCCTTAGGTGCACCATGTAGCCTAGAAATTTATCTCATATAAATCTATATAATGTTAGCTACCTTGTGAGTGAGATTCACTGGAATAAAATTATCAACTTTGGTTAGCTTATCCACCACCACCATGATGGAATCATGTTGCTTCACTGTTCTGGGCAGCTAGGTGATAAAGTCAATTTTCACCACCTCCCATTTCCACTAAGGAATGGGAAATGGCTGTAGAAAACCAACTAAATGTCTATGCTCAACTTTGACCTTCTAACATTCTAGACATATGACTATATAATCAACCACCTCTTTCTTCATACTAGGCCAAAAATATTGGCTCCTTACAATTGCATTAGTTTTCTGGTAACTTGGGTGCCCAACATAAGGCACATTATGAATCTCTCTCAACACTATATTTATCATATCTGTATATTTAGGCACATATACCCTACCTTATACATGAGGATTCCATCCTCTCTCAACTCATAATCTTTAATTTTCTGCTCAAAATTACCTTGATATAAATTTTCTTTAGTTTCCAAATAGTGTTGGTCTGATTTTGTGGCTTCCAAAATTCTATCTTTTAAATCAGATTTGCACATGCTAATGGTTGTAGAATGCATCTCATGCACCCTCCTTCTGAGTGAATCATCAACCTTATTCTCCTTTCCTTTGATATGATTTATATAAAATTCATACTCACTAAGAAATTCCAACCCTCTAATTTGCCTAACATTCAAAGTTAGCTGTCCAAATAAATATTTCAGACCATTGTGGTTTGTCCTCAACTCGATTTTTTTTCCGATGAGATAATTCCTCCACATCTTTAAGGCTTGTACAATAGATTCCAATTCTAAATCTGGAGTGGAATAATGTCTCTCATGCTCTTTCAACTTTCTTGACTCATAGCATATAACATGCCCACTTTGGCTAAGGACTTCTCCAATCGCTTCTTTGAATGCATCAATGCATATGATAAAGTACTCATTTGGATCAACAATATTTAAGATTGGTGCACTTTCCAATAATTTATTAAAATTTTGAAATCTTTCTTCACATTCAAAGGTACTCTCGAACTTCACACTCTTCTTTTGCAAATAAGTGATTAGATGTGCAATTTTTGAAAAGCCTTCAATGAACATTCTATAATAACCTACAATTCCCATGAATTATCTCACCTCTAATAAATTCTTTGGTGTTGGCCATACTTTAATGGTTTTTGTCTTCTCAGGGTCCACTGCAATCCATTCCTCTGAAATGATGTGGCCCAAATAATGTATTTGCCTCTAAAATGATTCTCCCTTAACACTTGCAGCACCATCCTCAAGTGTTGCTCATGCTCTTCTTTAGACTTAGAATATATAAGTATGTTATCCAAGAATACAATGAAAAACTAATAAAACTAATTTATGAAAATACCATTCATTAAAAACATAAAGACAACTGGTGCATTTGACAACCCAAATGACACCATTATGAACTCATAATGTGTAATGTCCCCTTCCAATTGATTATAATAGAGGATGACTCAATAACCTATATGAATCTCGTAGGCTATAGTCAACAAGGAAAAAGGGAGTCAATGAGGTTTATTTGGTGTCAAATGCTAAAGTGACATTAAAAAAAATAAATAATTATATTTAAATGAAATTGAAGGGAAAATTAAGTGAGGCTTTGATTTGGTCAAAAAGAGGGAAAGATATAGAAGGCCTAGAGGAAGGATGAATAGAGAGGTAACCCCTCTCTTTGGAATTATGATTTGATCTCTTGTTGATGTGCTCTTTGAGCCAATTTTTTATTAGGTTTGGAAAAACCCTTCCATTTCAGTTTAGTGTTGGTGGTGCAATATCCACCCTAGCTAAACAAGGAGGAATATTCATTCAGAGTCCTTGTTTGAGTTCATTGGTGTGTTTGGTTTCATCCTAGAGAGTCTTTGGAGGCATATTAGCTTGAGAAGGGAATTTGCAAAATTTCTTAGGGGGAGTCCAATCGTCAGATCTGCAGGTGCTAGGAGGGTTTCACGTAACTATTTAAGGAGACACCCCATGGGTTGAGCACGGGTTGTCCCGCGAGGCTCTGCTAGACGTCTAGCAATTGTCTCGTGAGGACCTCTACGAATTAGGGGTTGCATTAGTTCACCAGATTGATATTGTGAGGGTTATAAGAGATACTAGAGGGCCGCTTGCAGAGCATACACTATTGGATTAGAGTAGCGAAGGGCTTAGTGAGCCTTGGATCAATGGACATAAGAGATTGACATCATTCTAGGTTTTCTGGTATTGTTTCTGTAGTATATTTTGTAGCTTCCTGACATCCATTAGACTTGTGTTCTTAGGAGTATTTTGCAACTATTGTTATAACAATTAGATATCATTTTATTGTTTATATTTTGGGAGTTTCCATCCATAATAAGATTCCATGGTTATCTGCTTTATTTTCTATATAATGGATAAATGCAATATGCTTGAAAATTTTCCTATTTAAGAAAACTATTTGTAAGGATTTAACAACACCATTAATACAAGTGTTTGAGACATTTACATAAGAAGAATTAACAAATTTGGGATAGAAAACATAATATTTCCACCTAGTCTAGTTGGGGACATTACAATGGTATCAGAGATGGTGATTCTACCAACCTGTAATTGCATTAATTCCTAGGAGGAATGGATGTGGAGGAACATCCTTTTGAGAGTCACCAAAAAGAGAAAAATAAGCAAACCAAATAGAGTCAGAGCCAGAAGGAGGAATATGGGACAATGGTGAGGACAAGACCCTACAACTATTGGAGTCCATAGCCATGGGACATAAAAAAATGGTTACTTAACAACAAAAATTTATGTAGTTCCTAACACAGTTCTTTACCGACAACCATATGATTCAAAACCAAGGAAGAATCAATGGGAGCCATGCCAAGGGTAGTGATACCCATATTCCTACATAGAGCGTCCTATAGGAAGTAAGCATAAAGGTATCCGTACCACTACAACCACCATTCCTTAAGGAATAACCTATGGGAACACATGAACAACATGATCCGGTTGGCAAGGTCAACTCTTACCTCATGTAGTATCAAGCACTAGAGAAGGGGGAACAAGAAAACATGTCTTACACTGAATACTACAACCTCAGAATGAGGAACAAGCCTAGGATGGGCTAGAAAAAACATAATTTTGACCTTCTATGCAAGATAGGGAAGTGGAAAGTCACACCTTTTGACGTATCTTCCAAGAGCACGACGAGAGAATGGATGCACAAGTTGTATAATTAACTCTAGCTTAACCTGATGAAAGAGGCATAGGCAATCAAGTTTTCCACCCTACACTTAGAGGGAGAATCTAATGAGTGGTGGTACCATGGGCTAGTAACATAGGGGAATTCCAACATCACATCATATACAGATTTCAACCAATGGATGATGAATAGGTTTGATAGGAAGGAACCTAAGATCCATTTTAGGGAGCTAGTGCAGTTGAGGTAGACATTCACACTAGAGGCATATGTCATCGAGTTTCAGAGGATGGTTTTCATGGTGACTGATATTTCTAAGAATAGGCTAGTAATGTTATTCATTGAGGGCTTAGTTGAACCCTTGAGAGGTTGGGTAAATTCCTTTAGACCAATTAGACTACAAGATGTCACCATGAAGACTTAGGATATGGAAGAATCAACATTCAATAAGGCATCAGTGAAAACCTTTATTCCATAGAATGGTCAGACGATGAAGTTTCTGTAGAAAAAATAGATGGGAAAGGAGAGGATGGATGAAGAAACTTAGAGAGAACTAAGGATGAAGAAGCTTTACTAAAGTTGCTAGAAATCGTGGGAACTAGGATATTTATGTATGGGTAAAGGTAAAGTCCACTATATTGAGGTAGCTTCCGACAAAGAGGATGATGATGATTATGAGGGCATTGGATAGGACAATGGTGAGCCATCACATGCTACAAAGAAGACACCATTGTAGGATATCCCCAAGGGAGTAACCATTGAAACAAGTTTAGGAGTCCCTAAATATTACAACTTTAGAGTTAGAGTCATTGTGCAGGGGCATAGGGTTACAACATTGGTTAATGGTGGGGCCACCCACAAATTCATTAATGTTTCACTTGTCACCAGGAGACGAATCCCTGTGGAGGATATCGTGGGATTCAATGTGGTAGTATCATATCTGCATGAACTATCGTGGGATTTGAATGGTTGTACTGATTGAGAGATATCTGCATGAAATATCATGACATGAGGATGGAGTTCGAGGACAATGGTGGAAAACGATTCATCCTAAGAGGTATGTTGATAGGTTCCCCAAGATTGTGTCTAACCAACACATGGAGGAAATTTTTAGACATAGGAACATGGCTTGCATGGTAGAGTGCTTGATCATCCATGGATAAGACATCACAGTATTTCCAACACTACCCTACAAATATCTAGACATTTCTTAGAAAGCATGAAAGAGTGTTTGAACCATTACCAGCAGGGATACCGCCTGATAGAGGATTTGAGCATGTCATTGAGCTAGAAGAGGGGTCAAATCCCATGGCCACCACCCCATATAGGCATCCAAAGATATTCAAGGATGAAATAGAGAAGGCCATAAAGGAATTACTAGAGGTGGGACATATTATGCCTAGCTCTAGTCCCTTGACTTCGTTAGTTGTACTGGTGAAAAAGAAGGATGTCACTATGAGGATTTGCATAGACTACATGGCACTGCACAATAATATCTTCAAAAACTAATACCCAATACCCAATATTGATGAGTTGGATGGGGTAGTACACTTCTCAAAGGTTGATCTGTGATTAGGATACCACCATATTCGGGTAAGAGAGGAGGATATCGATAAAAAAACATTCGAGTTTCACTATGGGCATCATAAATTTCTAGTCATGCCTTTTGGGTCGACTAACACACTAGCTACCTTTCAGTTGTTCATTAACCATATCTTCAACAAATAGTTGAGGAAATTCTTACTGTTGTTCTTTGACGATCTTCTGATCTACAATAGGAAGTGGGACGAACATCTAAAGCACGTGGACGAGATTCTCACCATTATGGAGGAACATTCACTTTTTTCCAAGGAGGTAAAGGTGAATTTGGGTTGACAGAGCTCCTCTATATGGGTCATGTGATTGATGTTGAGGGAGTAAAGGTGCAACAAGAGAAGATCTAGACCATATTTGATTGGCCCACCCCTAGGTCACTCACAAATATGCAAGGATTATTTTAGATATGCAACTCTTATAGGAATTTTGTGAAAGGATTTTCACAATTGGCTATACCATTGACATACCTCACCAAGAAGGGGGAATTCCAATGGTCATAGGATGCACATGTATAATTCAACATAATGAAGAAGGTGATGAGCACTTACCCCGTATTATCACTCCCATATTTCATGCAGCCTTTCGTCCTAGAGTGTGACACATCCAGTGAGGGGATATGATTAGTATTAATGTAGAACAGACACCCGATATATTTCAAGAGAAGAAAGTTGAGGGAGCCTGAGAAATTATATCCGATATATTATAAGGAGATGTTGGCCAACATGCATGAATTGGTGAAGTTCATACAATACTTGGTAGGATGACGCTTTGTGGTTAGGACTAACCATAATATCTTGAGATATTTCTTGGAGCAGTGAGATCTGAATGAAAGAAAAAATAAATGGGTGAGTAAGGTGTAGGCATATGCTTTTGATATTGATCATGTAAAGGGGAAGAAGAACATAGTTGTTGATTCCTTATCCAGGAGACCCATAGCTTTCTCCATGACAAAGATCTCAATAGATTGGAAATCCATTCTTCTAGTGGAATACTCTAAGAACACCTTCACTTGTGAGCTAATGGATGGCCGTATTCAAGATGCCATGTATAGGGTAGTGGATGACATCATCTACTACAAAGACATGATATTTCTTGTCCCCGAGTCCAAACTCAAGGATAATATTTTGAGGGCGGTACATGACACACCACTAGAAGGGCACCAGGGGTATCTGAAAACCTACAGGCAGGTGAGGGAGAGATTTTCTTGGAAGGGTCTCAACAAGAATATACTTCATCATGTGAGGGAGTGCATGACTTTCAAATAGAACAAGTTAGAGTTTACACATCTTTTCGGACTACTTCAACCATTACCGATTCTGGAGCATATGTGGGATAACATTTCCATGGACTTCATCACATGATTTCCAAAGGTGCAGGGCATGGACTGTATCTACATGGTAGTGGAATGATTGAATAAATATGCAAACTTCTTCACCATTCCTTTAGGGTAACATGAATCTTAGGTAGTAGATCTATTCTTTAAGGAGGTGTTCAGACTCTATGGTCTTCCGAGGAACATAGTTAGTGACCATGATAACATGTTTCTTCGTGCATTTTGACAGGTGATATTCAGGTTATCCAGAACAAAGTTGACACCTAACACTAGCTATCACCCCTAGATAGATGGGCATAATGAGAGAGTAAACAAATGTATCGAGGGGTAACTAACGAAATACATGCCAGAGAAACAACAACATGGATAAAGTGGTTGCATCTCGGGGAGAATTGCTACAATATCACTAATAACATGTCCATTGGGATGACCCCATTCAAAGAATTGTATGGCTATGATGCTCCATCTTTTGTGGATTTGGAATTTGGGGAGAGTATATATCCCAAGGAATTTTGGGATAGGATCCTGAAGGAGAATTTGCAAGCCACCCATAATCTACAGAAAGTGTATAAAGATAGATGCAAGGTAGAATGGATATTTGAGGTTAGGGACCTAGTCTTTCTCAGGTTGTAGCCTTACAGACAATTGTCACTGAAGAAGAGTGGTTTTGAGAATCTAAGCCTTGTTTTTATAGACTCTACAGAGTGATCAGGAGAGTTGGGGAGGTAACATATGAGCTGGAGCTACCATAGGGTAGCAATATCCAAAACATCGTCAATGTGTCCTACCTCAAGAAGGAATTCAGACAACAAGTCACCGCCTCGATAGATCTTACTTCACTAGATGAGGAAGGGAAGTTGGTTATATCACTTGAGAGGATTGTAGATGTCAGGGAATGGAGGCCAAGGAGTAGGTTCATTCGAGAGTACTTGGTTGTATGAAGAAAATTTCTCGCAAAAGAAGCTACTTGGGAAGGAGAGTATATCTTACATCACCCTGACATGGAATTGCTTGAGGAAAATAAATCTTGGGAAGGGAGGACTGTAATGTCACCTTCAAATTGATCATAATGAAGGATGACTCAATATCCTATATGACTCCCTTAGGCTATATTCAACAAGGAAAAAGGGAGTCAAGGAGGTTTATTTGGTGTCAAACCCTAAAGTGACATTAAATAAAATAAATAATTATATTTAAATGAAATTGGAGGGAAAATTGAGTGAGGGTTTGATTTGGTCAAAAAGAGGGAAATATATAGAAGGAACAAAGGAATGATAAATAAAGAGGTAACCCCTCTATTTTTCATTAACATTTGATCTCTTGTTGATGTGCTCTTTGAGATAAATTTTGATTAGGGTTTAGAAAAACCCTTCCATTTCAGTTTAGTTTTGGTGGTGCAATATCCACCCTAGCTAGACAAGGAGGAGGATTCCTCTGGAGTCTTCGTTTTAGTTCATTGTTTTGTTTGGTTTCATCTTGGAGATAGTTTGAAGGAATATCATCTTGTGTAGGTTATTTTCAACATTCCTCATGGAGAGGCCAATCGTCAAATCTATAGGTGCCATGAGGGTTTCGTGTAATTGTTTAAGGAGACACTTCGCGGGTTGTCCCACAAGGTGCCACAATAGTTCATTGGATCAGGATAACAAGGGTTATAGGAGAGACTGGAGGATGGCTTGCAGAGTGGAGACTATTGGAGCTGAGCAGTGAAGGGCTTGGGGAGCCTTGGATCAGTGGAAATCATAGATTGGCATCATTCCAGGTTTTCTTGTATTGTTTATGTAGTAGATTTTGTAGCTTCCTGACAACCATTAGAATTGTGTGCTTAGGAGTATTTTGTAGCTGTTATTAAAACCATTAGATATCATTGTATTGTTGATATTTTGGGAGTTTCCATCCATAATAATATTCCATGGTTATCTGATCTATTTTCTGGGTAATGGATACACACAATATGTTTGAAAATATTCCTATTTGAGAAAACTATTTTTAAGAAGTTAACAACACCATTGATACAAGTGTTTGGAACATTTACGTAAGACTAAGTAACAACTTCGGGACAATAAACATAATATTTCCACCTAGCCCAATTGGGGACATTACATAATGGCCACACCTTGTTCTAAATGTCGTCTTTCTGATATATTCTTCTTTAATCCTCACTCGATGATATTTTGATCTGAGATCAATCATGGAGAATATATTGGAATCTTTCAGCTGATCAAAAATATCATCTATCCTTGGAAAAGGATACTTGTTCTTAACATTCACCTTATTCAGCTGTCTGAAATCGATGCATAACCTCAAGGTACCATCCTTCTTCTTGAAAAATAACACTGGGGCAATCCAAGGTGACACACTTGGGTGTATATAACCCTTGTTTGAGAGATATTCAAGCTACATTTATAATTCCTTCAATTCTGGTGTACTCATCCTATAAGGAGTCTTCGACACTGGGGTTGTACTCATCCTAACTTCATATTCATGGCTATAAGTTCTATGAGCATATTCCACATCTCTAATTTTTCTATTGATCCTATTCTGTTCTTTTTTTTCCCTTAACTATGATAAATGTGCATGCAATAGGATTTGTTAACTAATAATTTAACAAATCTATAAAGATTATGCACAATTTCCCCCCTTTAAGTGCACCTGAATTGTTCCTCTTGATTGTTTGTGAATGTTTCTACTCAATTCACATATCTAGGTGCATACCTGGATTCTTCTATATAATACCTTTCTAATGACTATCTTCTTACTCAATTCTGAGTTCTTAGCAACAAGTTATAACCATTTGAAAATTACCCATTTGCTCTTTTATACACTTTTTTAACTAGGTGTAATTTCAGCCCTGTTCTTGCATCCCTACACTTACTCCTTTGGGATTAGTACATGAGATCAACTAGGTTCCTTCATGACCATACTTTGAACAATATGACCAATTTCACCTCCATCTGGGCTTCAGGATGTTGATTACATCCTGCTGAAGTTTTGACTAATTTCCCCTTTTAGCATTGATTAAGGGATTTTTTCCTCGTGACTTTGGGTTAAGTCATATAAGAGGAAGACTGAAATAACAAAATTGAAATCTACCCTCATCAACAATCATGCAAACCATAAATAACTACTTTTTCACTAGGAGAGAGAATGGAAGGGAAAGGAGAAGAC
>CBVK0103105491.1:0-12785 GCA_900067695.1 Picea abies
GCCTGAATATGCTTCGTTTTCCTAGTTGCAATGGAGGGATTGTTACATATGGTATCATAGTGGGTTCAACCCCACGACTTGGGATCATTACGCCTTCCACTGTATTAAACACTTGATTGATAATTTATCACTAATTAAATTGAATTGTGTCCCTGCAGGTAATCATGGTTAGAGGACGTCACAAAGGCAGACGATGTGGTGCTAGCAGAGGAGGCGCGATGCCTCCAGTAGCATTCACTCTAGAGGGATCTAACCCCCAAGGATAATAACAAGTCATTGGACAAGAGAATATTGTTGTGGGGGATGTGGTTGGGTTGATGAGGTCCTTTCAGAGGATGTCAGAGGCCTTGATTAGTCGCTTGGATAGAGATGAGGCCAAGGTGCCTGTACCCCCTGAGGGTCCACAGCGTGCCCCAACCGGTACTAGTAGTGTTCATCGAGAACTCAAGAAGGTCAAGTTTCCCAAGTTATTTGGTTCCACAGATGGTGCAATCACCGAGGCATGGTCGGAGAACATGGATATGTGCTTCGCACTATACCTACAACATGAAGTTCCACATGGCGATCTTTCCGCTGAAGGGGAGCATTCTTCTATGGTGAAAGACACTCCTGCCACAACTGAACATGGTCATAGAAGAAGTGTCATGGGAATTGTTCGAGTGGTTCCGGAAAAGGTATTTGTTTAAGGAATTCATTGAGTGCCAATTAAATGAGTTCAATGCCTTACAATAGGGTAGCCATACGATGCCTGCTTATGAGGCCCATTTCATGGAGTTTCTTAGGTATTCTTCACATCTGAACACCGAGTAGCTCAAGGTCAACATGTTTGTGTTCGACCTTAACATCAGAATTCGTGTGAAAGTGAGGATCCTAATGCCTAAGACGTTGCACGATTTTTTCCATAAGGCCCTCATAGCTGAGGAAGATTTGATCAGTGGGGGTTAGAGCAGGACTCTTGTGAGACCGATAGGTCAGGAAACATTTGGTGTGCAGCAACATCAGACACCAGCTAGACATCCATCAGGGTATCGAGGCACTCTGAGAGGATCCATGTTCACAACACCACGACGAACTATGCCTCAGCAGTGAACTCCCTATAGAGGACCACAACACCAGCATTAGCGCCATCCGCAGCAACAACAGTTCAATCCTGTTCAGCAAAATAAACCAAGGTTCTAGGCTGGTGGGCCATCATCTTCTACTTCGAAGACCAAGAGCACTGGACCAAATATCGGATGTTGGACATGTGGAGAGCCACATTACCAGCATGATTGTCCATTTGAGAGGGTCAGAGCAATTGGGTCAGTCGAACACACTATAGTAGGAGATTTGGGCAAGGCCCACCAGATTCATGCAGTGGTGAATAACCACCAGGCCGAGCACCAATCTACTATTCTCAAGATGTCAAGTACCATTGCTAACCAAACCTTTAGTATTCTGATATATCCAAGTGCTACAGAGAGCTCTATTTCTGGTGAAAAGATAAAGAGAATTAAGGTAAAGGCATTAGAACATGACGAGTTTAGCTATGTGGAAATGGATTCGGGAGCCAAGCAGAAGGTTGGAGGAAAGGTTACAGACTATAGCCTTAACCTGGGAGATTTTGTCATGAAATCCAACCTGAACATCATGATATTAGGATCTTATGACGTCGTGATCGGTATGGACTGGTTGGAATCGCATGATGCGATACTGAACTATAAAATGAAACGATTGAATTTGACCAATCATGAGGGAGAGAGACAAGTGATTGTAGAAATAAACGAGGGAGTTTCCCTAAGGTTCATCTCTTCCCTACAACTACGGAAGAGCATGCGCAAGAGATGTAAGCTATATTAAATCCTAGCATTGAACGACAAGGACATGGCAGAGCAATTAGAAAACCTTCCGGTAGTACGAGAGTTTGTGGATGTGTTCCAAGAAGAGTTACTAGGTTTGTTTCCCAAAAGAGAGCTAGAGTTTACCATCGACTTAAAACCTGGAACTGAACCGATAGTAAGGATGCCTTATCATATTTCGACCCCTGAGTTACAGGAGTTGAAAATGCAACTCAAAACGTTGTTGGACCTAGGACTTATACGTCCAAGTGTGTCACCTTGGGGTGCACTTATTATTTTCATACGGAATAAGGATGGGTCATGGAGACTCAGAATTGACTACTGTCAATTGAACAAGGCAATGATCAAGAACCAGTATTTGTTGCCAACAATAGACGATTTGTTTGACCAAATGAAAGGTGTGATGGTGTTTTCAAAGATCGACTTTAGATTAGGGTATCACCAGTTACAAATCAAGGAGGAAGACATTCCTAATACCGCATTCAAGACGAGGTTTAGAGATTACGAGTTTATTGTTTTACCATTTGGACTTTCAAATTCCCCAGGGGTATTCATGAGCTTGATGAATGGGGTGTTTCGCGAATACTTGGACAATTTTGTTCAAGTATTCATTGACGACATTTTGATATATTCTCAGATGACGGAAGAACATGATGAACATTTGTGATTGGTAATATAGTGTTTACGAGAGAACAAATTATACGGGAAACTATCAAAATGCTCTTTTTATCAATCAAGGATTCATTATTTAGGGCATGTTATCCCCGTCGAAGGTACCATTGTGGATCCAGCAAAGGTACAGGCTATTATGGAATGGCCTACACCGACAAATGTACCAGAAGTACGTAGCTTCATGGGTTTCGCTGGATATTATTAACGGTTCATCAAAGGTTTTTCGAAGATAGCAAATTCGATTACGAAATTGCAGAAGAAAAACAAGAAGTTAGTATGGATTGAGAAATACGCAGAAGAATTTAAAAGGCTCAAGGAGTTGTTGACGAAAGCGCTGATACTAAAAGTCCCTGACATAGATGAGGACTTCTTGGTATGCATAGATGCATCCAAGGAAGGCTTAGGCAGAGTCTTGATGCAAGATGGTCAATTGATCGCTTACATCTCAAGGAAGTTAAGAAAGCATGAGGAGAACTATGCGACCCATGATTTGGAATTATTGGCCATTGTGTATGCCTTGAGAGTGTGGAGACACTACCTGATTGGACAAAAATTCAAACTGAAAACAGTGGTTTGTCGCACATTTTTATGCAAAGTGACTTGAACACGCAGCAAAGGTGTTGGTCAGAACTTCTTAGCAAGTACGATTTTGAGATTACCTACATAAAAGGAATCGTGAATAGAGTGGTTGATGCATTGAGTCGAAGACAATGAATATTTTTGGTGATACCTCTTCAGAAAAATCTTCGTGAAAATATTTTAAATATAGAACACCGACGATGACTGGTATAAAGAGGTTAAGGAAAATATTGGACAAGACACTATGTTGGTACCAAAATTTGAGGGTTTACTGTGGAAAACAATGGATTAATGAGGTATAATAACCAGATTTACGAACCGCCTAACAACGAGTTGAAAAGTTTGATCTTAAACGAAGCTCATAGAGGAGTGTACATGGCTCATCCAGGAGTCACAAAGATGAGGGTAGACCTTAAACCCTTATTCTTCTGGAAAGGAATGAAGGCGTACATAGTCAACTACGTGGAGAGATGTCTAGAATGTTAGCAAGTGAAGGCTGAACATAGACATCCGAAAGGATTACTACATCCACACGCTATTCCGAAATCAAAATGAAAGGTCATTTCAATGGACTTCATTGTTGGATTGTCGCTGACAGCAAGGAGCATGACTCAATTTTCGTGGTAGTTGACACTCTGATGAAAAATGCACATTTAATCATTGTGCATACGACGTATCAGGAACCAGACATAGCTAGAGTTTTTACCCACAAGATTGTGAGATTGCATGGCGTGCCTAAGAGGATCATATCCGATCGAGGATTGGTGTTTACAGGATGATTTTGGACTAGTTTCTAAGAGGCCTTGGGAACCCAACTTAACTTTAGTATCGTGTATCACCCGGAGACAGACGGAAAGATAGAAAGAATGAACCAAATATTGGAAGATACGTTTCATATGTACGTGATGGACCAACAAAAGCGTTGGGAATAGTTTTTTCCACTGGTAGAGTTTGTGTACAACAACAGCTATCAAAGCACCATTAAGATGGCACCATTTGAGTTTCTTTACAGGCGACCATGTCGGATGCCTTTGAGATGGGATCGAATTGAGGATAGGGTCCTGGTAGGTCCAGAAGTGATCTAATATATGGAAGAACAAATGCAAATGATAAAGAAAAAGGATTAAAGAGGCGCAAGATCGACAGAAGAGTTATGCCGATGCGCATCGCGTTGACCGTAGTTATGATGTTGGTGATCGAGTCTTCTTGCGGGTGAAACCGCACAAGAGTTCGATCAAGTTTGGAAATGGTGCTAAACTCTCTCATAGGTTTGTGGGACCTTTTAAGGTTGTGGAAAAGAAAGGGCTCGTGGCCTATCGACTAGCCTTTCCTGATTATTTAAAGCGTATGCATGATGTTTTTCATGTATCTGTTTTGAGACATTATGTTAATGATTCTACACATGTGATTGACATGAGTTCCTTGCAGGTGTCAGATGAAGGTGCACTCACAGTGGAGCCAATCTGCATTCTAGACCATCAGATTCGACACCTACGAAGTTGAACATTCGATCAGGTCAACGTCCAATGGGACAATTATAGTCCACACTCGGCTACCTGGGAGGACGCATATGATATGCGCCGACAGTTTCCATTTTTCTTTGATAGTTAGACATTTAGATTTTATCAGATGCTTTGTTTACTACATTTATATACTGTGAAATTTCGGGACGAAGTTTAAAACAAGAGGGGATGTATGTAACATCCCGCTCTTACAAACACACATTATTGACTTATTCTTTGAGGACGCTTACGTGCAAGTGATCCGATTTAGTCTATGGTTGTTTGTTTCGTTTATGGATTCTGATGATGTTGTTGTTGGATTATGATGTTATGTTATTGAATATCTATGTATAGACATATGTTATTGACGGGTTTCTCCTGAGTGTGCATGACACTTGACAGATTGAGGATGCCGATGGCATCAATGAAACTCCTTGGATTTTGGATCGATTCAGGGAGTGGATTGTATATGGTTGGAGTATTTCTATTTATGCATATGTGACATATGATTGGGTATATTATGATGTTGTTTATGGATCATTGACAATGTTTCATTGATGGATGTAGGCTGACAATTGCTTGTTAATCAGACTCACATAAGGAGTAAAGGGGCCATGCACAGCAACTAGATATTGAGGGAGAGGTGTGGCAGCAGCTCTGCCACAACCTACTAGCACTCTCGTCGTGGCTCAAATTTAGGTTAATGATTACCTAGTTCGAGAGATCCTTGATGTCATGAGGGCAGACTGAGACATCCTCTCACGAAGATTCTAAGGGGCGTGCAATAAGACAGGGTCCTTATTCCTTAGAGGCCCTTAGTCTCTCACAAGGTCGCCTGAATGGAGTATTAGCTCCAAGGGTTGGACAACTACCAAAACCAATCAAAGGTGAGTGGCACCCTTGGAGCACGTAGTGTGTCTTGAAGGGAACGTCGCATAAATAAAACTTGAATAAAGGCGAGTGGAACCCTTGGAGAACAGAGTGTGTCTTGAAGGGAACGTCGTGGTTTTAATAAAGGTGAGTCAATGAACCTAGGTGCCTAGAAAACAATATGTGTTTTGACATTAAAGGACTTTAAATAATTATTAAATGGGTAATTTTTATTAATTATAAAATCTCCTTAAAAATTCTAAGCCTAGTTTAAAAAATTGAGCCTAAACCTAAAGTGGGTAAGAAGACTAAAACTAAATTATAATTTTAATAAATGGTGGGGGATGAAGAAAAATCAAGTTAGGATTCGAAAGAGTAAAAATTTATATCTAAATATTTAATTCTATAATTGTGTGCAAAAGTATTCCAAATTGGAAACTAAGATAAGAAAGGAAATAAATGTAAAAAGAATGTGGAAGCATAGAAAGGTATCTAGTCTAGTGAACTTTCCTAAATTAAATACAACTAAGTTTTAGAAAGGCGTCAGTCATTAAAAAGGTAATAGAGGGAATAAAGGGATAGCTAGGAGTGATTTTAGGAGCGCTTTTAGGTTGGGTGAGGGAAATTGACATTTAATTTAATTAAATTATGGATTTATTAGTGCAACTAAGGGGACAAGTGACAAGTATATGGGGGAAATAATTCCTAATTCAATTATTAAAAAATGAATTAAAAGTGAAAATGACAAGTTGTCACCAAGAAAAATTCTATAAACGAAATGGCAAAGAGGAGGAATGGATCTTGACTGGTATGAATAAAGTTATGCTATCGAAATTTGTTTGACTGGTTTTACTTGTGAGAGTTAAGATACCCAGCTTGAGAGAGAGTGGTATATTGACCTTGCGAGGCAAGCTGGGAGATAGAGTTTTCTTTGGTTTTGTGTGTGTGGCCCCTTTGTTGCTTGAGGGGATAAGGGGGAAAAAGAGTACCCCTAGCGTTGACTGGGAGGTACCGATGAGATCTCAATGATTAGCAAGCGGGAGTAAGCAGGAATCACCAGCTACCAAAGAACATCAACAATCCATTCGTCAGTTACGGTACTTATGTTTTAAATTGCATTTGTAATTAGTTAAATTTTTATGTATGGATTTAGATATTGATGAATATTGTAAAGGATTTCTAGAACAGTAGTTGGTAAATTTAATGGACATCTTGATCCGATAATGAAGAGAAGTGTGTATAAATCTTGCAAGTATGAATCGTATGTGTTGAGTAATAGGACCAAGTTACAACCCTTATTTTTTATGAGTTTTTACTTATTTATAAGTTTCTTAAACAGACATAACAACCAACAAACAAACCCTTTAACACAACAATTTAGATGAAGTAGTTCTCCCCTCACTTGGGCTATACATCCCAATCTCGTTTCCTTTGGATATTTTCCATTAATGCTCAAATTGTTAAAATAGGTGCTTTACAACGCCCAGAATTCTTTTTAGATGGCTCCATTGGCTCCAGAACATCCAAAAACCCCTTTTTGGGATCTTCCTGAACCTGGTTTGGCCAAAACCTGAGAAGAGAACACTCCCTAGAAATTTTTCCCAGATTCTTTGTTGTCTATGTTCACCAAAATTCACATGTGTGTGACTAACCAGCCTCATGGGTGTTTCCCATGCCAAAACCCAGCTCCTATAGAATCTTGGGCGTGTGAGAAAGTTTGTCACATTATTAGTGCACTAGCCCTTACCCGACATAGGTCCTGGTCCATGGACTCCATGTGGCCATGTTCTAGCACCATTTCCTAACCCCGCATGCTAAGCTCGTGCTTCGGTCACATGGAAATCATAAGATCGAGGGCAAGGGCTAAGCCCCATCCCCTTCCTTTCCCCCAGCGGAACCTTGGCTTAATTTAATTAATAGATATGTGTAATATGGTTAAGAACCAAAGGGTAGACGAGTTGGTGGCCCGGCCTGCGCCAAGTCTCTACCACACACCCGGAGGTTGCGGGTTCGACTCTAGTGAAGTACCCAATTTTTTTAAACACTTAAACCAATTACGGGGTGCCACATGGCCCCCTTCCATTCTCTCATACACTAACACGTGTTAGCACAGGGTTGGTCCTCGAACCCCCTGCACAGTCAACACCTGCCATGTCAACACCTACACAGTTAGCACCTGCCACATCATCACCTGCACAGTCAACACCTGCACAATCAATGTGTCATGTCATCACTTGCATAATCAACATGCCACATCATTAGCTACCCAGTCAGCATTCCACGCGGCAGTATGACCATGACATGTGTCAATGCAGCCCTGACACGTCAGTAATACGGTGCCACGTCAGCAGGACAGTGCCACATCCTTCGTACGATCGTACAAACAACTAACACGTGGTCTGTACGGACCGTACGACTTGTACGGGCTGCACAGCTAGCATTTTTTTGCCTATTTGTCCAAACGGAAAAAATGCAATATCTCTCGCATACGATGTTTGTTTGAACAATTCAAGTTGTGTTGGGATCATGGAGAGGAGGCCTACGCACCTGTCTATTTTCAAGAAAATCCGAGAACTTTTATTTTTTAGCATATTTTGATCCCCTCGACCAGGTTAAGAAATCTCTTACCCTCTTCCTGCCCTTTGATCATATGAGCAAGATATTGACTTCTTACTAGATGTTATTAAATGATTTATGTTAGTTTTTCTTTTAAATGGATAAAAAATGAGAAAGTGAAATTGATATTGTATTGATCTTCTTTGGGGGCTCTTAATGAAATTGTACATTCGCTTCTCCTTACACACTCCTAGAAGATATCCTTAATATGAAAATGATTAGTTAAGCTACTTGAGTTAGATTTACTTATGTGCTTGATCCATTATTCAGTATGTGATACCCTCTTGCTCATGCACTTCCTTTCTTGCTCATGCACTTCCTTTATCACTAAATATTTTGAGTGTGATAGAATAATATGTTGTATCTGGAAAATTGATGATCTAGTTAATTGTGATTTATGCTGGAATGCTTCATGGCAGAACTTGTGGCAATGATAATGATGTATGTTTGTAGTAAATTTCCGCACCTTGAATAACCAGATGTATGCTTTTTCACCTTTAAAACAAATAAAGTTGATTACTTTGCGCCTTAACTTATGTCGTTGTATGATTGATTTAGTAAATTAAATCCTCTTGCGCCTTAGACTTTTTATGATGTGCGAATGGTTATTAGAACACTATTGTGTCATTGATTATTGTTGATGTTGTTGATTTAGCATAGTTAGTTTGGATTTGATTGTGTTAGTGGGATGTAGACACCTCCTTGTTCCTCAGAACAGTCACCAGCCCTGAGACCTTAAATCATTAAAATCAATTGGAACCTGGGCTTGAGCATTGCTTATATGTCCTGGAGGTACTAACTTTGCAGGGTAGGCTAGGCGGGTAGTATATTTATGCCATGTTTGTGTTATATTTATGATCTTTGTGTTATCATTATGTTATATCATGTTATCCTTGTGTTCGTTGATGACTATCTTTATGTGATGAGTTGAGCGATTAAATGTATTGATGATTCCAGTTGATCATGATGAGTTGATCTTGCATCGTCATTATTGATTCTCATTGATTATGTGTCGTTATTTGACTATTATTATGAGTTGATTATATGTCGTTACTAAATATGTTGATGCATCGGTTGTGACGTTATTGATTATGACGATGAGACGCTTGTAATTCCTTTAATTATGATGTCATTGATTTGTGCTGCTATGATTTATATTGTTGACATTAATTTCCTAATGTATAAAAAAAAATTATCTTATATGCTTTGCTTTCCTAGTTGTAACAGAGGGATCGTTACATATTTACTTGTTCATTATGGATTAAGGGTTCAACTCCTATCTCCACCTATAACTCTCATGAGATTTAGTTAGAATTGACACCAAGAGGTGGATTGATGAACCTAACGAGGCTTGAATCATGGTTTTTAACTGACAAACACTCAACCCAATCCATCTGTTCAATTTCTCTACTCTTCGCCGTATTTTTTGTCTTTATGCTTATTGTTAGCACCTAATTTTTTCTCACAAAGTTATTCAAGTGATTAACATGAAATATCATTAATACAACATAACAAAGGATGCTTCATGGAAATTTTATAGCACCTCAAAAGGATTTGTAAAAACTTTATTAAAGTGGGTTTTTATACACTTGCACAACCTATCTTCACTAACATTCATGCCACTTATGTGATATTTCCTTCAAAACATGTGCATGTTTGCTCGTATGCTCAAAATCGACTTGATCAGTGAAATTAAGGAGCATGGCCTAGATCAAGGACACGTAGGTTGTTGTACATGAGAAATTCGAGTTCATGAGGAGTACCTTGGCCTCCCAAGGGTTTCCATCAAGGCATTGGATCCACAATTCAAACAAGTTGCATTCACATGGAAACTAGTTTTCATTGGGCTTGGAAATTCCCTTGTAAATAAGAGTCATGGGCAATATTCAAAGTGAGGAAAATTTATGTAGTGTTATGTTGTAGGAATGAGATTTGAGACCTCTCTCTCTCTATCTTTGAGGACATTTTTTTTTCATACACATCCTTGTGTGAGAGATGCCATCAAAGAAGAAAAGGGACCCTCCCAAGGATAGTGTTGGAGCACACATGCTTCCAGCCATTCACCCTAGGTACAAATTTCATGTTCTATCCATTGGTAATACATGAGTATTATTACTTCCCTTAATTTCGTTGTTTAATTTTCATGGCTATAGCTTGGTTTCTTATTTTTTGTATTTCCATGTATGTTTCTCCATTCCATGTCTATTGCAATAATGCCCATGTAATTGGTTTCACAAACTAACAATTGTATGGTCTATAGTATTGCAACCTAGTTATAGCAAGGGGAGTCATGGCTCACTCTTGTGACAAAGAACCCCAAACATATTGGCGACTCCCACTTGGGTTTCAATCCATAATTCTCTTTCTATAGGCTATTACAAGCCCCTCTATAACTTCTATTTTGTTGCAGGCACCAAAACCGACCTCTTTACATTTTGGAAAATCATTTTTGTGATATTTTTCCATGGAATTCATCTTTCTATGGCATAGTGACTTGTACGACTATTTCGTCAAAACCCACACAAATATTGTGGATTGCAGCACTCTGTTATCATGCAATATACACTACTATATATATATAGACCCATGTAGATATTTTAATTTACTCTTTTTAATAGTCATTCAACTTAGCATTAGGACTAGGTATTAGGCTTTAATTTTTCACAAATTATAAGCTCACAATAATTAATCTTTTATCCATTCTTGCTTAGTAATTAGATAATTTAATAGGTAGGGGGAAGAAAAATCAATTTTATTTTTTCATTGCCACATGGATGGCCTATTACTTAATGTTTCACATGGGCTTATAGATTAAAATTGCAAACATTTATATTGTTGCCCTAATCTTTTTATTGGGACTAGAAGAGATGTCTTTTGTCAAAGTATGTTCTTCACCTTGCACTCATGAGTGATATTGGTGAACCATAAATACTTAGAGATTAATTCATCTCCCTCGAAAATTCACAAATCACTTAGAGATTAATTAGGAAGAGTAAGAACCCCATATGTTCACATCTTTATTTTGTTGATCTATTCAATTTTTTTGCAAAATCATAATTTGAGTTTTTTTTCAAGTTTGTAACACATCATGTAGAAATTAAATAGGTAAATTAATGTATCACTTATATACAGATGTTTTCAATATAATTTCCATTAAGTCTTGTAATCTAGCATTACTCTTATATTACATTGTTGTTTCTTCACACAGAACACACACGTGAAGGACATAAAAATACCTCTTTTTTTCAAGGTATTCTCTTCACCTTGGACTCATTAGAGACCTTGGAGATCATAAAGATTAAAGAGATCTAAAATAACTCCTTTGGCACACCTTAAATCAACACAAACTGGACCAATACCCCAGTTTCAAACCCTTAAGATATAACTCTAATCAACACACGTAATTCCTCCATCGACATGACACAAAATAATTAACAGTGTTTGCTAGGATTTTGGGGATATGTATCCAAATAAATCCTTGTCATTAATTTTCATATGAAACATATAATTTATCTTAGGATGCTTTAAAATACTTCATCTCAAGTGTGCACAAAGCCAAGGCAAGGATATACCCATTAAGCAGCAAAATCTTAGGACTAGTTGTTCTTGCGAGTCTTCATGAAACACCCAACTCTTGTTCGACTTCAACCCATGATCTCTTTTTGGGGATGATAATTCATTTCCTACACTTGAAGAAGGTAACCTAGTGGCCTAAACCTAAGACTCCTACATGGGTGGAATTTGTGGGTTGCATTTGCACATGAGTCATATTTTGTTAGATGTTGGGAAATGTCACTAGTTCCATCACAACATTCCCCCAATACACCTAGATTGAGCATACCTTAAGATCCATTACCATTCATGACAATTCATTTGGTAGCTCAAATTCCTCTCATGCATGGGGAACTACAATTCAAACTAGGCTCTTTCACACTTGGAGCTAGTTTTAATGAAACTAAAAGAATTCCTATAAATTGAGTCCATGGAGCAACAATTAGAACAGGAATATTTAAGCAATGTTACATCATTCAGATGAACAATAAGAAACCTTATCTTGTGCATTCATATTAGAATCCCATACCTCTATGCTTTCTTTGAAATCTTCCCTTTTAAGAGACAAATATGCTTCTTCATTTGAGAGAGAGAGAGAGAGAAACCAATTTGAGAGAAAAAGAACCCTCCCAATGATTTGTATTTATGAGGGAACGAAATGAAACACAAAAATATGATAGAAACATAGAGATATAGTAACACTCAATTTCTGTTAATGAATGAAATATATAGGAACTGTAAAAATGCAGAGTGAAATGAACTCACTAGAATGATGGTAGTTTATCTCTGAGAAGAGATGTGATGGCTACGCACATTTACAATAAGATAATTACAATGAGGCCAAAAGTCCTTTTTAACATAAAGCATCAATGATAAAACCATAAACATCCAAAACCTTAACCCCATAAGATGAAATGACAAAAGGTTTGTGGGATGTGATGTGGTTAGTTGATACGCCAACTTCCCAGGGGCATTACTTTTGCATATGATATTTGTTTGGGGCACATGATATCTCATTAGAAAGAACTATTCAAGGATTACAACTTTTGGCTGGTGTCAAGGCATGTCATTAGCAACTTGTCTCCACCTGAATGTCCAAAAAACATTGTTTAGGGCCTCAAAATAGCCCTAGAAGTTTGGGACTCGAAAAACTGTA
>CBVK0103105516.1:0-14183 GCA_900067695.1 Picea abies
GTCACCTGGAGGACTATAAATAAGAGGATGCTAGAGCTCATTTGTCACACTCTCTCTCACAACTGCATAAGACCAGTGGTGTGCAAGTCTGGAGAGGAGCTGTAGCTGCAGCTGCTGCAACTGGTATTTCGGTTTTGGCTTGGACTTTCTCTTTGGTCATGGTTTGGAATTTTTGCCTGGTAGGCTAGCTCTAGAGAGAGGTACACTACCTTAGTTGGCTATTGGTTCTAGGGTTTGCTTTCGAAATTATTCTCTCTGTCAAGGTCAAGGTGCTTGGGGGTGGCGTTTGTGCCTATGGTCGGGTGACAATATTGCTATATTGTCTATGGTGAAACGAGCACACCTATTATTCTAACACTTTGAACCAAGGGATGAAAAATTTAAGGCATATAAAGTGCTTCAATTGCATTGAGAATGACCACTATGCTTCCTTGTGTCTTGAGAAGAAGGGGAAGGATAAATAGTGGCAATGGAAACAGTTTGGTAGGAGTGGAGAAGTTTCCACAGGAGTAGATGAGCATGTATATAGATTGGAGACAACCTTCTCCATGGTGTCACGCCTTTCCATTAACACCGATTTTAGTGTTAAGTGGTTTGTGCATAGTGGAGTTTTGGTGCATAATAGTGACGATTTGCGTGAGCTTTGACATAGAGTATTAGGTCACTTGCATTATGGAGCTTTGCCTCTTTTGTAGGACATGGTGGTGGCACTACTAGATTTCAAGGTAGAGAGAACATGACTATGTAAGGATGTGCAGATGACAAGCACACCAAGACTACTTTCCCAAGCAATAAGCACATATTGAGAGGGATTCTTGATTTGGTACATTTAGATGTGGACCCATGTCCTCAACTTTGTTGAGAGGTAATATCTATTACATTTATTTTATAGACGGTTCTTCTAGGAAAACCCAAATTTATTCTATGAAGATCAATGATGAAGTTTTTAGTAGGTTCCAAGAGTTCAAGGCTCTCGTGGAGAATTAGAGAGGTAGGAAGATGAAGGCATTTAGATCTAATATTGGAGGAGAGTATACCTCCAAGGAGTTTGATTCCTTTTACATAGAAGCTGGGATCAAGAGGGAGTTCATAGTGCCTAACAACCTGTAGTAGACTAGGGTTGTTAAAAGAAAGAACATGGCCATTCTTGAGACAACCAAGGCTATGGTTATGAGGCCTAGATTTTCCCATGTTCCATTAGGTAGAAGCTTGCAGTGCAATTGTGTACATCTTGAACAAGCGACCTTGTAGGGTATTAAAAGACAAAACACCAAAGAAAGTTGTCATTGGTGAGAAACCCCATGTATCATGATTTTGTATTTTTGGTTGTGCTATATATATTCATATTCTAGAGGAGAAAATAACTAAATTGAATCCCTCTAGTGTGAAGGGTTTTTTTGTTGGATGCAATGAGTCCTTCAAGCCCACAAAGTCTACATTCTGTCACATTGGAAGATAGTAGTGAGCCAAGATGTGAAGTTTGATGAGGATGCATGGTCCCCAAGGTATCATGAACCTCTAGAAGAGGTTGAAGAGGGAGAAACACATGATGTCCCAAATGCTAATCCACATAAATAAGATATTTTAGAATCAAATCAACAAGGATTTAGAGGTGGAATTCACACTTCCATACCTTCTAGTTCAACCATGAAGTCTAGGTGGCCTACCCAGACATTTCAGGAGGCAGAGGAGCAAGTTGGAGCTCCAAAGATGTCTTTTGGGTAAGTCATCCTCCAAAAAATTATTTGAATTATGGTGCATTAATGTTTTCCATCATTGATGTAGAGCCTTCTTGCTATGAGGAGGCAACAACATGTGAGTAAGTATAGTAGGATGCCATGGTGGAGTATAACTTCATGAAGAATGATGTTTGGGAGATTGTATCAAGACTAGTGGGGAAGTCAATATTTATTCCAAGTGGTTGTACATGGTGAAGCATGTAGTAAATGGCAGTATAGAGAGAAGTACATGGCTTAGTTTGTTGTGAGAAGATTATCCTGGAGAGAGGGAGTTGACTATGAGGAGACCTTTGCTCTAGTTGCTATGGATACTTCAATTAGGGTCATCATGTCAAATGGATGTAAATACAATGTTCCTTCATGTTTCGATTGAGGAGGAAGTATACATCAATCAACAAAGAGGATTTGAGGTGCATGGGTGAGAGACCCATGTATGTACACTTAATAAGGCCCTTTATGGACTAAAATATGCACCACGTCCTTGGTTCTCAATGATTGGTGAGTACTTGATAAATTTGGGCATCACCAAAACTATTGCAGATCCTAGTGTTTATTATTTATTTGATAGCTTTTATTTGTTTTCTTTGGTCCTATAGGTAAATTACTTGATACTTAGAGGTTGTTTTGAGATGCTCATAGCATGGTGCAAGACATAGTTGGCAAGTGAGTTCAACATGAAGGACATTGACCTTATGCACTGTTTCTTGGGTTTAGAAGCTTAACAAAGTTTAGGTGAGGTCTTTCTCGGACAAGGTAAGTATATAGTCAAGATTTTGGAGAGATTTTAGATGATGGATTGTAATCCCATGGCCACTTTGATGATATCAAATTTGAAGTTATCAATAGATTCAAATTTAGATTTGGTTGATCCATATGTGTAGGCAGTTGATAATTTCCCTTGTGTATTTGGTGAATACTAGAGTTGATATTTGTTTTGTAGTAAACACTTTGAGTTAGTGTATGATTGAGCCATGGATGTACATTGGGTCATTGAAAAACATGTGCTTTGATACTTGAGTGGCAAAATACATTATGGTATGAGGTATGTTGGAGATGGTGAGTTGACGTGGCATGGTTTTGTGGATTCTAACAGGGCAAGAGATGCAAGGGGAAGAAATAGTACTTCAAGGTTTTGTTTAAGTTTGGGTTCAGGTATGATATCTTGGTTCAACAAGAAGTAGATATCATTGGAACATAGTTTGGTAGAAAAAAAATACATGGCAACCAACTATGCTAGTTGTGAAACTATTTGGGTTCACAAGTTGACTGATTAGATGTTGGAGCCTACTGTGATATATTGTAACAATCAGAGTTGTATCAAACTCTAAGAAACCAATGTTTCATAATCACTCCAAGCACATAAACATCTGATACCATCTCCTCAGGGAGAAAATTTAGAAGGGTGTAGTGATATTAGAGTATGATCACTTAGATTTTCATAGGTTGCAATATTTTAACAAAGCCCATGGCAAAGAGAAGTTTGAGATGTGCAACGAGACACTAGGTTTGGTGGAGACCGCTTTCCTTGCAAGGAGGGATTGTTATATTTTGTACATGTTTCCGAGCTAGCGATTCTCTCAATGATGGTGCAATAGAGAACATAGTAGAGATGACACCTTTATCATTTCCTTACAATATTGATGAACATGTTGAATGAGGGTACATGTGAAGTGATATAGACTAATTTTTGGTAGAAGGTGCAAGCATGTTGAAGGCATGCATACACTATCTTTAGTTAATTCTAGCTTAAATGATGTTTTAGATTCAATAGTTCCAGTTTTAGATAGGATTTTCCTATTTTTGAAGTTTTCTTTTGTTAGTCTCAACATGCATGATCTATCAATGTTAGTAGGAGGGTGGAAATCCCTAAATAGTGGAGGTGCTCATGCATGCTAGGTTTCTAGTTTAGGTAGAGGGTGCAAATCTCAAGGAGGCAATGCATGCTCTAGTTCATCTTACAATTGAGGTGCTCTTCACGTAGCACACTTATCCATGCAAGGAGGGTGCATTGAATGATGTGACTAGGGTTAGGGTTTGGTTGAGTCACCTTGGGCACTTCATGCATGTCACCAAATACATTGCGTCTTCCCTCTTCTTCTATCCTATAAAGGAGATGCAAGGCACACAAATGGTTTGGTTGGAGAGTTTTTGGTTTTGAGCTATTGTAGTGTAATTCTTATTTCAATATTAAATAGAAGATATATGTGATTGAGAGTTTAGATCCATGTATGGGTGTTCAAATTCCCAATATTATGTATTTGTAGATTAACATATTCATTAGTTGTTGTTTTGTTTGGAGATTTAAGCTTTTAAGCTATGTAGGTTTAGGGAAATCTCATCAAGTGCATAATCTACTTACGATGGTCTGATAATTAACATTTGGATGAGAATAGGAAGTTTTAAATGAAGTGAGTAGAGATTGAACTAATTTTTTTTTATGGTTCCACATCACTCTGAAGTCTAGGTTTGATTTAATTGCCTTATTGTATTGTTTGAGTACTATATCCTCAAATGCAACTTGTACAATATCTTATGACGACTGAGATAACAACTTGATGCCATGGATAGCATAGTTCACATGCCCTACTTGATGCTTTGAAGAAAAATGAACACGAGAAACGTTAAGCATGTCAATTCAAGAAAAAATACTTTGCTATGATGTTAAATTGGCATAGAAATGCAATAAGAAGTATGCTTCCTACATAACAACTAAATAAGTTATTTTTTCACTCTTTTTGATCTTGAGAATTGCAAGAGTAATTATGAACATCTCCCAATCTTTTTGTGAGGAAAGTAACTTGCAAGAATTAAAATGTGCAATATAACTTTTTGCAACATGAAAAAAACGAAATATCGATTTGTGCCTTTTGTAGTGTTTTTCTTGTGAATGTGTAGAGGTTAAATGTTTAGTGATATCAATTCAATAAAATGGATCTTGCACTAGGGGAGGGACGATGGAGTGGGGCACTAGTGGAGGGACGATGGAGTGGGGCCCAATAATGGAGATAGAAATGAGTGCTCAACCTCCAACAACTCAACATAGATAACATTAACAAATTCACATAACATGACTATTTAAACTAACAAAATGTACCCAAAAATAGTTCCAAATTAGCCCATAGATTAATTGGGCACACAACTTTTAAGAAATGTCTTAAAGTGTACCGGGGTACAATGCTAACAACACTATCATAAAGAACATCATGTCCATTACCCAAGTTCAAATACTAACCATTCCACGTTCTCTACATCTGTCACCAATCTTGATGTACATACATTCTAACATAACTAATTGAGATTGATTGTTAGAGAATGTGTGCACTAAATGGCACTTTACTATGACTAACATCCCGATTTGTTAATAGATGAAAAAATGCCATTTCCCACCTACACAAGAGTTCAAAAAAAGTGGTTAGCCTCACCCTTATTAGTGTTCGTCAACCCATCATCATGTGTGTAATAAATAATGCATATTTTGCATTCAGTTCTTTTTAATTTATATTTTAGTCATGGCGAGAGGTAATGATGTTGCTTGTATAAGGACACAAATACCAATGACAAAGGGTGTTCATCTACAACACTCTACCTCAAATGAGGAGCCAAGTTAGGGAAAAGTTGAAGAGCAAAATCATGCAAACACTAAAGGTATTTCTCCTCCAATTACAGAGTAAGGTGCAAGTTCAAGAAGATATGTGTTATAAAACATGGACAAAAGGGTACATGATGAAGGGAATTGACAATGTTAAATTCAATGGATACTCTATAAGAGAAACTATGAGAAAATATGAAATTGCACCAACATCATTGCATTATTTGGTAAATGGTTCCACACATATAACAAGAAAATGCATTGTATGAAACCACTGTAGGAAGAAATGGTTCAATGGTATAAGGAGATCATTGAAATGGGCCATGGCTTGGATTTGATACAACTAAAGGCCAAGATTGATCAAATCTTTCAGTGACGACCAAATCCATTCAAAGATGGTTTACCTTGCAAATCATCGTGGGAATGATTCAAGAAAAAATGTCCAAAGCTTGTATTATGAACAATGGAGGGCCTAGACAAAGAGGATTATGCCTTAGACGGAGAGAATTATGCCCTACAAAGACATTTGAGTTCTATGACATTCTGTCCAAGGCATACAAATAAAATTCATATGGTCCTCACAAAATATGGGACTATGACAACACTAGGTTGCAAGATGGAAGGATTTGTGGCATGCACGTAATTTCCCAAAAGGGAGCAATGATGTTCAAAAAATGTTCCCTAAGAGTAGAGAGTGGATAACGATATTTTTTTGTGTAAATGCAATTGGTTTATTAATATCTGGGTTGTATTTGTTCAATGTGAAAAAAACCCTTGGAAGAACTACATCAAGAATCTTGAGTCATGAGAATGCATCTATGCATTCAAATGCATAGATGATTAAAGAATTGCCTATGAATTGACTTTACCATTTTGTTGCTTTTGTACTCTGAGGTGTCTCTCCTACTAACAAACATTTATTGAAATTTGATGGCGATGGTAGCCACACAACTTTCTAAATTGTGGAGGAGGCAAACACGATATGCATAAACTTGTTGTTGTCCCCCCCCACACTACTCACGTTGCAATTCCTCGATGTGAGTGTGTTTGGTCCTTTTAAGACTTACTCTAGGGTTGAGAGAGAAAATTGGATGGATAAGAACCCAAGGTAGATGTAAAAAGGTTTGAATTCATTGAACTTGCTAGTATATGATTCAAAGGGCTCTTACATCCTTCAATATTAAGGCTTATTTAGCCGGACTGGAATTTGGCCACTCAATATGATGCACTTTATAATCACATTGGTTGTAGCCAAAATTTTGAAATACAAGTGAACAAAATGCAAATGTTGTGGTAAACTTGGGCCTCTCTCAAGGAAATTATAGACCATTAGGTGATGACAATGAACATGGGAGTGCTATTTAAGAAGATGAGAATGCAATTTAGTCGAATATGGGGTGTTGCATCAAATTCACCACATATAATGGATGACATTGCTAATTATAACAACATAACTAAAATGAGCATGATTACAGGTTGTCAATTGATAGGAGCAAAAATAAGCAAATGACATTACCAAGCCAAGTGAACTTTCTTGATTGGTTCACAAAAGATATGATGAATATGAATCAAAATATCAATACCAACACTAATGTAGAAATCCTTTATATGCCTTTGTTCCTTGCAAATATGAACAAATTGAAGAACATAATGGAGTTGGAGGTGATGAAGCACTGAATGGAGAAGACAACGAGAAGGAATCACAATGTCTAGAGGAACCTTAGAATCAACCAAGTAATGGTCCATTATTGTCACAATTCCTAAGGCCATCAGTGGAGAGAATGATACAAAAATCCATGAAAGAATCAAAATATTTTCTTGGATTAAATTAGAGTTCCTTAAGACTAAATTTAGAAGATTACATCCTACTATTGGTTGAGGTAGAGGCAAAAGAAAAAAAAGCATTCTTGGAATTAGAGCAAAAGAAGAATGATATTTGCAAAGGAGAATAACAATAATGTTTGTTTTTTTATAGCCTATAGGAATTGGTAGTTGGCCGAGATTACTTGGGTGAGGCCCAGGTTCAAATATGGTTGGCTGCCATTATAACCCTTAGGTTAGTGCCAACATCCCACAAGCCAATTCCTAGCAGGAAACTTATGACTTAGCAAGGGCTGAGATGTCTGGAGACACACCTTCGAGGGGGGTCCCACTCCTAGGGGCATCTACCCTTCTAGCCTTATCACAATGTGCCAAAGTATTGTCGGCGATTTGAACCTGGGTGGTAGAGTGTGAGAGCTACCTCCCAACCATTCTAGCAAACCACCTCAACTAGAGCAATAAGGTTTGTTATAATGGACACTAAAAAATAAGAAATGCCTCAAAAGTAAAGGGAAAGGAAAGCAAAAGAGCAACAAAAACTGTTTTCAAGACAAGAAAAAGAACAAAGGAAGGAGCTAGAAAAACTTTGAAAGGAGTAGGAGAGGAGGGAGGAGCTTGAAAAAATTAGAAGGTTGAGAAATTTGATGGATCAAATCACAGAGAATACAGAGTTCTTCCAAGATTGAATAAACATTCAAAGTCTTAACTTTCACACATGTTGTAGCACTTCCCACCCTTCTTGCTAGTTCATGGGCCATTGTCACATATTGTTTTGCATCACCTCCAATTCTTCCTAGGGTATTGCGCAAAGGTTAGAACTATTCTTTTCCATTGTAATTATGGATGCAAGAAAACATAAGAGACTCAATCTACTCAACTAATGGTAATGGTTATACTCGATGTTCCAACTAATTAAGAAGTTTTCAATTAGCCTAGCCACATGTAATGTGGATTTTGTTGATTAGGCAAATTTGATGTTTATTTCAAAGTTTTCCTTAATTTAAACTTAATTTTATGTGATGATGTATTTTTCATATTCACTTTGTTGAAGAATATTGATATCATAGTTACAATTAACTTTGTTGAAGAATATTGATATCGTAGTTACAATTAATTTAGAGAGAATTTTATTTCTCATATGTTCTTGGAATCATAATAATGATTTGATTGACTATAAAATTTTCATAAACAAATAGAATGAAAACTAATGTCTTTTGCACATAATATATTTATTATATAAATATTGATATCATAGTTACAATTAATTTAGAGAGAATTTTATTTCCCATATGTTCTTGGAATCATAATAATGATTTGATTGACTATAAAATTTTCATAAACAAATAGAATGAAAATTAATGTCTTTTACACATAATATATTTACTATACATAATTATAGTTGAAAGCACTTGGTAACCATCCCTATTAATGTTTTTAGCAAAGATGTGCATTCTAGAATACCTCATAAAGAAAGAATTGGATACAAATATCAAAGTATCAGAAAGAAAGAATTGGATACAAATCTCAAAGTATAAGTAGGAAAATACTTAAGTTTAAATGGAAGTGAGCATAAGTTTTGTTGTTTTTATACAAATTAGATACATATTATAAACTAGAAGAAAATATAATAAATTCATAAGTTATGATTTTGACTTGGAAAAATTGAGGGTTAATGATTACTTACCCACCTTCTCATCATAATTTTAAATATATACATCAATTAAAGATTAGCATTATTGTGAATAAGATAGATAGTTTGCAAAAATTCTGGTTAAAATCTATGTAAGATTTCCTTAAAATATTTTCGAACAATAAACAAAATTATTAACATTGTTGTGAATAAGATAGATAGTTTGCAAAATTTCTGGTTAAGATTTATGTAAGATTTCCTTAAGATATTTTCGAACATTAAACAAAATTTTGTTTTTTCATGATGAGTTTTTTAAAACACTTTATTTTTCTTAATTTTTTTTTTCAAATTTTTATTAATTTATTATATTGGTTACTCAATTTTAAAATATTAATTTTCAATTTAAATGTATGGATATTTATAAAAAAATAAACTTTTAATAAAATGATTTTACCCTATTTTATATATATTGTTTTTTTTATTTCATTAAAATAAAAAATATGAAGATTTTAAAATATAAAAATGTTTATTGAAATATTTGACTTTATTTTACATTAATATTTGTGTATCTTTTTAAACATACACATAAAAATCATGAAAATTTTAAAATGTGAAAATGTATTATAATTTTTAAAAATATGTTTTTTAACATTTTTGAAAATAATAAATATAAATAAATTTTCATTTCAAATAAAATATATTTATACATATTAATGTTTTTATACATTTGTCAAAATAATAAATGTAAATGATTTTTTTATTGAATTGAGTCTCCACCCCTTTACAACCACTTTCAGCACTATCTCTTCCACCCCTTTAGTATAAGTAGTGAATTTTAATTTTGGGCTGTTAAAAAATGAAAAGATGTTTCGTGGTGTTGAAAGATTTCATTTTTATTATTTTCAAAATTTGTAGAAATTTATGTTGCAAATTCATGATTTCTTGTTTTGATCTTGTAATATTAAAATACAATAAAAGTCAATAATATGGTTGGTTGATAGTAATAAATAACTAGAGCAAATGCTTATTATTATAGGGTATTGATTTATTCTACTTTTATGTTTAGTCTTGGTTTGAAGGAAAACATACATGCATTAAAAGTTTTTCATATCCACAACTACAAAGTAAGTAGTATTAAGTTTTTTTAACTTAAACAATTTTAAAAATAAAATTTAGTGTAGTTTAGTCTTTGTTTTATAGTAATATTTTAAATAAATATAATGAAAATATTTGTAATAATGGAATAAAAATATTTACATTTTAATTTAAAGTTCTCTATTTCAAAAACTCATTCTCAAATTTCCATTTCCTTAATGTTGAAGTTCCCAAATTCTCAAAACAGTTTCCAACCAATTCCAAGCTCCCCAAACTTCTAAACAAATTTCATAAATCTATTAATAATTAGAAAATGTGTATAAAACTAAAGTTTAACCCTCTTTGAAAACTTATAGTATAAGGAATGTTCAAATTGAAAGCCTTGGTAAAAAGTCATGGAAAAAGCACTTATTTTTTTAAAATGGTGGAAGGGGTTGGGTCCACCACCACCTCCACCAAAGTTTGTGTTTTTTCTAAACTTTTTGTCCCAACCTTCAATTTGAATGCTACAACTGCGCGCTTTTATAGTCTTTTTCTAATTTTTAATAGATTTGTATAGGTTTCTGAATTGAATGCTCATTTTGTATTTGATGTTGGAAATTGTTTTGAATAGTGTAATATTTTATTATTATTATTATTATTATTTTATTTTATTTTAAATTAATTTATAATATATTTAAAAAAATAATTTTTTTATTAAAGTATTATTTTTTCTAGTATATAATATTATATTAAAGATTTGCATAATAACTCATTTTTATAGTTTAATTAACTTTAAAAAAAATAAGCATGTTAATTTAAAAAAATCACATTTAAATTAAAAAAAAAAAATATTATGTGAAATTTATCCATAAAAGTAAATGCTTTTCATGTGCTTTTTAGAAATTTTATGACATGTTTCCTAAATATATTGTTTTCCTCTCAAAGTACCTTTGTAACCATGTTTTTTTTTTTAATTTTTAATTTTTATCAAGTTGGACATGTCAATTATAAAAAATTCTAAAACTTTTAGGAAACTAAAATTTTTATGAAAATTCTTAAAAAAAAAAAAAAAAAAAATTTTTTTCACATGTTTTAGGCATTTTAGGGAAGATTTTTATAAAAAAAAAAAACAAAAAAACATATTAGTACGTAATGCTAAGTCTTTTGATTAAAAGATACATTATGTGAAACATTCACGTGTGCCAAAATATTTAAATGCTAATTGAGTCTTTTTTCACATGGAGGGTGTAAACACGGATTCCCGTGATATTATATAACAAAAAGTGATGTTGCAATGGGAAATGAAAAATCAAAATAAAAAATATATGAGATTACTTCATGCTTGTTTAGTCATGTAGTGATCCAAGTGTTGATGTTTTGGTAGTTATGGGAGGTCTTAACCTCCACGTGTAACCTATGACTTAGAATAGAATATTCTGAAAGAAAGTGAATCATTAAACAGATGTGTGAAAATCTTAGAAGATAAGTCGGCCTAACATAATAAATAATATTAGAATATTATTTTCCAGAAATTCAAGTCGGCTCCATAGGAAAAAGATAAACATAAAATATAATTACTAGATAGTCAGGTTGGCCCAGTTAGAAAAGTCAATAGACATATTAATATAAATAGAGGACGTTTTAGCTCATTTGTACACCCAATCAAAGTGCAAGTCTTGTGGAGAGTTGCAGTTGCAGCTGCAACTACAACTGCAAGGAGGAATAAGGGCACATGGTCATCTCTTGGTGATTCTCTTGGTGACATTCTTGGTGATACTCTTGGTGATATTCTTGCTAAGTATGGTGCAAGTTTAAGAGAGTAGTGCAGCTGCAGTTGTGTATAGTACTTGTTTTGTGGATATGGATACTCTCTCTCTCTCTCTCTTGTGTGCTACCCTTGGAGAAAGAGCACTCTACTTATCTTGAGTTGTTGCTACAGTTAACAACTAGGGTTTATCTGTTGGTTCTGGAGTAGGTTTGCTGGAATTATTCAAAGTAAGTGTTAGTGTGCTCGGGGGTGGCATATGTGAATGCATATGGTTGGGTGACAATGATGTGACATTGGTGATACTCTTGGTGATATTCTTGCTAAGTATGGTGCAAGTTTAAGAGAGTAGTGCAGCTGCAGTTGTGTATAGTACTTGTTTTGTGGATATGGATACTCTCTCTCTCTTTCTTGTGTGCTACCCTTGGAGAAAGAGCACTCTACTTATCTTGAGTTGTTGCTACAGTTAACAACTAGGGTTTATCTGTTGGTTCTGGAGTAGGTTTGCTGGAATTATTCAAAGTAAGTGTTAGTGTGCTCGGGGGTGGCATATGTGAATGCCTATGGTTGGGTGACAATGATGTGACATTGTCTATGGTTAAATGAGCATACCAAAATTTCAACATGGTTTCAAAGCAGGTTTCCTTCACAACAGTCTAACCGCTGGAAGGAAGATCCTCAATTTCCCCCATTGTCAAGCTTATTGAGCAACTCACTAAACCCACTAAGAATATCACCTAAGTAGGGTGCATCTCTTCCTCGGATCACATTTACTAATTTGTGAAGTTGAGAAATTAGGGTTTTCTCATAAAACCCTAGGTTTGCAGTGCCAATTCCTTCGTGCCAGTTGCAGTGCCAGTTTCACATCAGTTGCAACACTAGTTGAAGTGCCAACACTAGCTGTAGTACCAGTTGCAATGAAAGTTTATGTGAAGTATTGGGACTAAATTTTGGTTTTCCTAGTGCACATTACCTTAGCGCATCTCTAACTATCTTCAAATTGCCAAATGGAGCACCTTGAAAATTTTGGGTTCGTCATTGCTTGTTATTGCTGTCAGATGGTGCGACTATTGCCGGAGGTATGTACTTGTATATGTTTAAACTGTATCATTATCTTGAGGGTATTTGTAGGAGAAGGGATCTTTTGTCCAAACAAACAATTGTAGATCCAGAGGGATCTCAGATCCAACACATTCAGAGGAACAACACACTCCAGGTTTGATTATTTTGATATGCCTCTAGTTGTTATGGCATTATTATGATCTTCTGAACATCTAGTTGTATTTTGATCTATTGAAGTTATGATTATCACACTAACCTCTGTTAAAAGTTAAAGTTATGAATTGACTCTAGTCAAAGTATTAGATTGATTAAGGTTAAGATTTTCGAGTTTACTTGCATTATATTCCCTAAGTAAGATTTTTGTGAGGAAAACATATCGTCTTAAGTACAGGGGATAAGTTGGAGATAATATTTGTCATCTTGAGTGAAGGAGACTCAAAAGAAAAACAACAACACTCATTCTTGAAGATAAGACTCCAGGTTCTAGTTTGGATTGATTAATTAATAAGTTTCCAATTGCACATATCAAGTTTAATAATTGCTATATTAATAGTTGTGACAACAATCCTTGAAAGGTTCTATTACTACTAGATACAATGAATACTTGGCAACATGTGAGTACAATTGATATAAATGCTTATTGTACTTGGTCACAAGATGAACTAACATCTCCTCTAGGAGATACTTCTTGTTTTGCTTCGAGGCATGTCACCTTCATAATAATATGATGATTACCATGAGATTGTATTTTATTCTTGTTGAAATAGATATGTTCTTCTGAAAATGCTATTATACTTTTTGCTCTTGTTGCTTTTGTCTGAGCAGGTTATTTTATAAATTCTATGGAAGTTACCATGGAGGAATGAAACATAGTTACCAACTTAACTAGAACTCTACAGAGTTCTCGTTTTTTTGGGGGTCAAGTTTTTTACCTCATTTTTAAAAATGGTGCTACCGGTAGCAACCCCCTACATTTTTAAATTTTTTTTGATATTTTAAATTTTCTGATACATAAGGTTTCCACTTTGTTTTTTTAAATGCTCGTTGTTTCATTTATTTTCAAAATTTTCAAATTTTTTTTTTCTCAACTATGTTTTTTCATCTATTTTCAAACTTTTCTATTTTATTTTTATTTTTATTTTTATTCAATCCTGTTTTTAATCATATTTCCATGCTTCATCCAATGTTAAAAATATTTACACCATTTATTTTTTTGAAATTAAGATTTTTCATATAATTAAGTTATGGTTCCATACATTTTAAGTATAGTGGAAAATATCATTTTTAACACACTTTTTTTTACCTTCAATAAATAGAAAATAAGTGTTGTTAAATAACAATATTTTTAAATATTTAGAAAAAAAATATAATTCATTTTTTTGGATCAATTAAAAACTAAAATAAATAATTGAAATTTAAAAAACAAATTTATATGAGAAAAAACCATTGAAGAAAAACCTAAAAAACTAAAGAGGAAAATAAAACTATATATATATATAT
>CBVK0103105539.1:0-16547 GCA_900067695.1 Picea abies
AAATTTAGATCTTCTACATTAAGACTATGCAAAAATGCACGAGCCTCACTGCTTTCTCTCTCATCATCATCAATGCCCTGCAACTGCAACTCAGTGTTATCTAATGGTACATTTACCAATCCTACATGGAGAGATGCACCATCCACCTCATCATCAATCTGGGAAGCATCCTCGGGATCTACATCCCACTATATTGTTGGCCCCTCTAAATATTTTGGTGCTTTCCTTGTAAAAAGGTGAAGACTACTATGCACATAAACTAGTTTTTTTGCTCTCTTAGAGGTAACCATATTCCTCTTAATAGAGTGGATAAAACTATATGTGGACCAGTTCCTTTCTGCAACTGAGGAATTAGCAACATGAGATAGTAAATGCATAGCCAAAGTGTGAATTTCTAGAGCTTTGTCCCTGTACATTCTCCACCATCCTCTTCCTACCCCTGAGAAGCCTTGGGAATCCATCTCGATGGATTACATGTATGGCCTTCCATCCACCAAGCAAGGCAATGATTGTGTATTTATGGTCGTTGATCAGTTTTCAAAGATGGCTATCCTCACAGCCCGCAAGAAGAACATCATAGCAATAGACATTGCCAATCTCTTCTTCGAATGAGTGTGGGTCCATTTTGGGATACCACAGACCATCATCTCCGACTGGGGCAATAGGTTCCTCAACACATTTTGGTTGAGTCTCTGGTCAATGTTGGACACCAAGCTCACTAAATCCACTGCTTTCCATACGACTCACTATAGGGTCAGTGCGGCCGCGACTTCAAGTCACACATGGGATGATAGTCTCCCCTATGTTCAACACAACTACAACAAAGCTCTCCATAACTCCACTGGTCATAGCCCATTTCAGGTGGGGTCGTGATTCCAACCCTTGGGTCCCAATGATGTTGCACTACCTATTGCAACCACATAAACAAACTCTTCCCATGTTTAGTCTGAGACTGACAAAGCCACCAGATTCATTTAGTGGATTCAACACATCCGCCAACAGGTCCATGAGATTTTGCAGAAAGCCAGTGCTAAGTACAAGCAACACCATGATCAACACATGGTACCACACCAGTTTCAGGTTGGAGACAAGGTCTGTTTACATTTGTAGAAAGAGCATCTTATAGGGCCCCATCGAAAGGTCCGCCGACTTCGATATGGGCCTTACACTATGACTAAGGCTATGGGTAGCAATGCTTTTGAGATCAACACTCCACCCTTCCTTGGCTTGCACCCAATGTTCAATGTGGACCTCCTTTGGCCATATTTTCCACCATTATTGGAAACCTCAAAGATCTCAGAACAACTGACACCAACACAGCTCAACCTCGACTGCATGGAACATGCATCCACTGTTTAGATAGTGGACACACAGGTCAAGGGCACTCGCCAACAAGGGATCCAACTTTAATGAGTTGTCAAGGCAGGGTAGCTCCTCCACCAGGGAAAGTGGCTCACTCGGGGCCAAATTCAACACAAGTTTCCTCACCTATTAGGGGAACTCGATGCAATGGATACCATTGCTTCCTAAGGAGGCAGGACTGATCCAGGTGGATATTAGTGGCCACCCACCTATTCCAACTAGCTCCTCTTGACAATTTTTAGTTCAACACGTTCTTCTGTACTTCTTTGTAATTGTGGGTTCTACACTTTCGGGGATGTCTGAAGCCCTACTCATCTTCTAGGTGGATACTGGTGGCCTCCCACCTAATCCAACTGGCTTATTTTATATGTTTTCATGTCAGCACATATTTTTGTACTTTTAGGGCTGTTTTGGGGCCCTAAGCATTGTTTTTTTGGCTCTCCACAGTGAAACGATAGACATAGTTAGAGTTTGATGACATAATGCGTAGTTATCGAAAAGACCTTTCCAACGGGCTATCACGCACCTAAAACAGAGGTCATATGCAAAAGTTATGACCTCATGAAGTCGAGGTACCAACTTACCCATAGGGGACCACATAATTTTTGGCGTTTCATCTCCTAGGATTAGGTTTTTGGCATTCATGAGTAATATTTAAAAGGCCTTTGGAGCCTCATTGTAATCATTCTGCTCAAACAGATGCGCGTAGCAGCCACATCTCTTCTCAAAGATAACTACCACCATTCGAGCAAGTGTTTCATTTCTCCAGTTTTACAGTTTCATCCTATTTCATTTATTCAATAGAAGATATTGTTCACTGGATATCTGTGTTGTTCTTCATATCTCTGTGTTTCTTGTTTTCATTTTGTTAATCAGTTTGTTCCGCTCCTAAATCTGGATCACCAACGCCAATAAAAATCCCTTATTTATTTGTTTATGTCCTTTTTTTTTCTTCTTTTTATTAAAATTATGCTCGTTCTTCCCCAAATTAATATATAAAGGTCTTCATAGTACTAGGAAAAAGATTTTAAATATAGATTAAGTGATTTCTGGGAATCCCTATAATATAGGAATTCCCTATTTTCTAGGAAATCCCTATATTATAGAGAGGCCTAGTAATCAGGAGTTGGGGAATACATTTAGGTGGGAAAGAGAAAAATAATAAGGGTAAACTATATACAACTTAGGTTTTTGTACAAAGTAAAAATAAAAATGAAAAGTAAAAATAAAAATGTAAAAATTAAATTAAAATTAGAAATTTGATTTGTTTTTCATTTCATTTGATTTATTTTATCTTCTTAATTTATTTTACAGAACATATGTACATTTTAATTAGGTTATTTTATTAAACATGTATAGTTAACAAAAATAATTAAAATTACAATAAAAATACATTTAAATAAAATACATAAAATATAAATATTTACAAAATAACACAATAAGATATAAATAAAAATTAAAATAAATTAGAATTAAAATAAAAATCAAACAACACAAAAAATATATATTTGTAAAAATTATTTACAAAAAAAAAAATAAAAAAAAAAAATGAAATAAAATAAAATAAAACAATTACAAATTAGGAAAAATTAGAGTAATTTAGACAAGTCGAGGTTCCATGCTCCTAGGTTCAGCTACGAGAAGCTCCAAAGTAATGTTATCCTTCAGATCTGTTGGAAGAGGGATCTCGGTCATTCATTAGAGTGGGGTCTTCATCGGAAGATGGCGATTAGAGGTTTGGAGAGCGAGAGTAAGGTTGGAAGGAGCGCCAACGACGAGGGATCGTCGACGATGTGGGATCATGAAGTTAGAGGATTGTCGACAGTGTGGGATCATCGACGAAAAAGGAGGGTATGTGACATCATCATCGGAGGATGGGATCAAAGCATCCAGGTGTTGCAGAACAACGAAGTTCTGACGACGATAAGGTATAGGGTGTCGTCGTCGAGGAAGTGGTGTAGGATGGATAGAGGAACTAGTATAAATATTGACGACGATGAGGACAGGTGGTAGGTGCCACATCAGTGACACATCTGATGAAATACGAGAGAGGGGGCCGCATGGGTGCTACGTGGCAATGGGTGAAGAAAAGTGAGTGAAGACTTAGAGAGTTTGCGAAGCCATACTCAAATTTAAGTATGGTTACAACCATTGGAAAGCTATCAACTAGTAGAATCCAATTGTGAGGTTTAGTTGGAGAAAATAATAGAATAAAAGAGAGGGAAATCTCAATAAATAATGGGAATGCTAAAAGGGGAAGAATATCAAAGGATTCCCCCACATGCATCTCAAGGCTGGAGCAATCATGAAGAAAGGATATCATGCTAACATGTTTCTGCAGCCACATAAGGAGACGGAATTGGTTATGCAATTAAGAGGAAATTCGCCAATATATTAGAAACATCATATTTCCTTGCCTTTGAGAAAACTCATGAATAATTCTAGATTTTGAAGAACATGAAGAGGAGAGGTTTATTGAAGGCAATCATCTATGATCTGGATTAAATAACTATCATGATAGTTGCGTGCATCTAGTATCCAACACATAGAAAGGATTATTGATCTTATGAATCAAGTTAAGAGTTATAAAATATATGAGAGTATAAATATGAAGATGTTAAGCACCATATGATAGCAAGATTAGAATATGTCATCCAGGGAAATGATTAACAATCTACATCAAACTCATTCAAGACATGTACTAGATCATCAAACCTTACAACCATATAAAATCATTAAACACTAGGGAAACTGTATAATGTGGGAAGACAATGTGTCAACCACTCATACGAGTGTCATAGAAACATCATAGGTAAACTAAGAATCATGAAGATATTTGAAATCATAAGATCAAAAGAGATAATAAACCTCCATCAAAACAATCACGAGTCAAGACCAAACCTCAACTCCCTCAAAGTAGGCAAAGAAATAACATCAAGCTCAAGCAGTAGAGGATTAGGCAATAGGCTTAAATTTTGGTAGGGTTCCCCTTTCCTTTCGCTTGTAAAAGCAAAAGTAAAGGGGGGTTGTTGCGGCCACAACACAATGCTATGGCCCTTTTAATATATTATCTCCTAGTTTTGGTTAATTAATAAAATCAGATGACCAATTCTTTAGATTCCAACTCATTCCATATCATTCCAAGTTCATCAAGTTCTCCCTTGTCCATATTTTATTTATATTTTGATTTATCTGATTGAATTTGTGATGCATTTACACATGGATTTGAGTAATTATGCATTGAATATTGCAACATCATGATTTGGGTTCAAGTTTAGATGTGCAAGATATTTTACCAATCCAAAAATGTTGCAAGCTTTTATCAGGATCAAGATGTTGTAGACAGATGGTAGATAAAAATGGAGAGCCACTTTATCCCTCTAATTGTAACATGCCATCTTCCAATAACCATCTTGGGTCAATGGTAATTCACCATGAACTGGATCACTTTTATGACATGCCACTAGTATGTGGCTCTTTAAAATGTAAAGGGATAAATTTGAACCCTCTATGTGTCACATTGTCCCGTTATATTAATGATTGATTACCCAAGGTTGATAGCCTAACGCCTCCCACTCAATAGTTAAGAATCCATTAGGTGATATAGAAAATACACGTAGCATTCCATTTGCTATTTTTTGAAATGATGCCAGCCAAATCAACTATATTTTGTTCTAAATTGAGCAACCTGTCTCATTCTATTGAGTGAACCAAAGTATGATATCATACAACCCAAAATGTCTCTACTAGGAGATCTAAAAATTTGTACGAGTTGAGAGAAAAAAATGTCCAAATACACACAAAGGTTGGTTCAATTGTTGTAGGGTAGCAATGCCTACTCTCTTCTTGTCTATATGCAAAGTAAATACCAATCTGTTACAATTGTGATTTGTATAGTGCTTGAATGTCTTCCCTGCCTATACCCAATGTTGGGACTGAATTCTCCGTTTGTGGTAATAATTACATGACTTCCAAGTCTAAAATAAATGTTGCAAATCTTGGGTTGTTTTTCCTTTCACATATATTCATTCCTCTCAAATAATTGGTATCACTTATGTCATTTTTTGTCCTCTTTATAGTCGGACTAATTACTTGACTATTATTAAATACAAACACAACATTTCTAAGTATAGTATGTGCGTGAACAATTATGCTTATGTAATTTTTAATAGGAAGAACTTGTTATATATTGATGGTCATCCATGCACTCATGGGAACATTTCAGGGTTCATAAATAGCTGCATGTGCTCATTGTTTAGTGAAAATTGTTCATTTAAGGAGCACTCCAATGAAAAAGAGTTGTTTATGAAAAGGAAGGTATCCATATTTGTTGGTGTACTTGTGATATGTAGTTTGTCTCCTGGTGACAATCTGTTAATAAACTATAACTTTCATAGTCCACACCCCACTCATCAAAGGAAACTTGCATTGGGACTACCTTTAGACATCCCCTCGAGGTATAACAAAAGGTCACTAAGTAATTCTATTTTTGGATTTTCTGTAGAATTACTGCAAATGTATTTCTTAATTCAACATTTGTTTTATAAAGTGGTTGGTTGCATGTGTACTATTGGAAAAAATAAATCCCTGCTTCTAATAAATGTTTGGTATAATTTTTCGACATACTAAATGCATTATGTTTACTAATATAATTGGTTTAATGTTCAATATTTTTGGAATTAGTGTTCTAATGATGAGCGACCTATCTACTACCTACCATTGCACCCCATTACAATGTCAAATTGAGAGAAGGATATTAATGAGCACAACTCAGAGAGGAAGCATACCAAGCATGGTTGAATCAACCACCTTTTCAATTCCCACTATGTCCCAAGTCACCAATTTAGAACATCTACAGTAACACTGGTTATTCACATGTTGGGGGAAAATATTATGATATAGAGGTGGGTAAAAATGATTTCTTACAAGATACCCATACCATGGAGGGAATGTTGTTACATGCATTCCAACAAGTGAACTAGTGATCCGAAATCAATCTAAACAAGTGAATGGTTGTAAGAATCAATACCTACAATGTAATTCAGTAATTACTAAAGGCTAGATAAACTATAAAGGACAACACAAGTGTTAAAAAAATTAATCGAGACAAATAGATGAAAAAGGAATTAAATAACATAGAAAAATGAAAATAGGAGAGGAAGAGAGAGAGAGATGAATGATAACTGAAAGTTCAATCTCTTGGCATTCCCATTACCCCCCAACTCTCCTATATCTCTTTGTAACTTGACTATGAAATGGTCTTTTTGGCCAAAGAGGCGAGGATGCACGTAGAGCTAGGATGCATTGAAATCGAAGATTGCCAAAGTAAGATGAGCAATGATTCTAATGTTTGTTTTCCCATTTGGGTTTTCAGGGTAAAATACTTGTGTTAATTATGTGTGTGATTTTATCACTATGTGATGGAATTTCATTTATAGTTGCATTCAATGGATTGTTATGGTAAAATATGTGTGGCATTGATGTAAAAAATTGCATGGGATTCAATATGTGAGTTATTGGAAGCATTCCTCTATATTTAATTGTGATTGTGTTATCTTGAAGGCGTGAGAATCCAATCCCATCTATAGCTTTGTTAAGTTCACTCAAAATTTTATTCTTTATTAGCAATTGATAAAATCCAACGACCAGAGAATCCAAACCATCCATCCGATTGTTTGAATGATATCAATTCCTGTAGTGATATAGTTGTTGCTTGTTTACTCAAAATTTCATTCTTTATTAGCAATTGTTAAAATCCAACAACTAGAGAATCCAAACCATTCATCTGATTCATTGAGTGATATCAATGCCTGTAGTGATATAGTTGTTGCTTGTTCACTCAAAATTTTATTCTTTATTAGCAATTGATAAAATCCAACAACTAGAGAATCCAAACCATCCATTCGATTGATTGAATGATATCAATGCTTGTAGTGATATATTTGTTTCTTCTTTCTATCTAGATTACTATTTATATTCCTTCTATTCAACAAATAATACATTTCTAGGCCATTGAATCTAAGACAAGCCCATGCACAACAATTTATGGACGAATGGAGACCATACACCTCTCCTAGAGACCATATGCACTTCCAATGATCCATATGTAGTGGTTTCATGGAGTTTTGAGGTTGTGCACAAGCCATACACATTAGTTGGGTGCGACTTTGTTGTGAAATTTGTGGTAACCTCTCTTTATATTGTTCATTGAATGTTCAATTGTTTTGGAAAAGTGGATCTAGTTGGAATTTGTGCATTCCCTGAGTTAAAGCATTTGAATGAGGAGGTGAAATTATTTATGGGCATTATAAATTTCTTCATAATGTGCCTTCTATCTCAGTGTTCTACCTTCAACCCAAGATAGCTACATCATGGAAATAGCCATAATGTTCATTGTCATATCCCTCACAAACATCGTAGCTGGAAAAATACAAATAATAGGAATAATCTTACAAATAACCCTCATTATTTGTATTGCCCTCACAAGCATCGTCGGTGGATGTAAGATTGTTCCTGTCATTACTTGCCTTATAAATAAATGAATGGTCAAAGAAGACATGCAAAGAATAAACATGTACATTGCATAGTTGGTTTTCATGTAGCTTGAATATCAATGCTAGAATCATTGAAACATTCGTCACTTGGTAAAGTTGAAGCTTGGAGAATAGTAAACCATTTATTATTGTTGGTCTACGTTTTAAATATAAGCATCTTGGGTGCATGAAGAATCCAATTTAGAGCAATATTGTGGTCTCATATATTTTTTCCTTTGTCCTTTCCATTGAAGAAATATTGAGGAACACGTTGATGCAATTGGGAGAATGCTCATGGTGATTGATTGTTAATCAATGTAATATCAAAATTACTTGTTCATTTTTTAAATAATGAGAATTTGAGTGTTGGAATTTGTGGCACAATATGGTCTCTTTAAATAATACTCAAACTAAAACAAGGAGAACTAAGTCCCTTGGACATTGGTTCAAGTAATTCTATATAAAGCATAAGCCATTAGACGTTGAATAAGAATTTGTATGGGAATATATTACATATGCACATGTAATAAATTGGATTGAATACTTGATAGATTTATACACAAACAAATTCAGAGGTTACTTGTATACAAATTACATAGAGAAAGGAGCCATATAATCAATCTTGAGCAGAGATTGTGAAGAACCGATTTCATTAGTGCAAAGGATCTATGTTGGTGAAGTGAGTGGAATATAACTCCCTCGTTTATCGATCATAATGTATCATGGTAGTTGAATCCTTGACCATGATGATGTTGCTAGTACTTTGAAGAGAACAAATAAACTTAGTATGGGTAAATAAAATAGAGAAAGGTTGGAAGAATCAAGATTTATAGGCCATCAATGCTCAACTTCAAGAAGAACATGCATTAAAGGATAAGGTCCATATCTATGAACATAGGATGGAAAATATGGAGAAGAAACTTGAGACCTTGACAAGAATGTCACCATTTCTAAAGAAGCAACTTGATGAATGACAATACTCCCTCACAATGCTTATGGAAGATTGGAACAAGAGAAAATCTCAAATTGTACAAATAGGAGAGAAAGTCATTAAATTGGATAGCTATCAAGAGGATAGGCTCACTTAGATGATGACTAAGATACAAATAGAGTTGGTAGAGAAGGTTTAAGCATTGGAAAAGCTACATGAAGCCGTCCAAGAGAAGCAAAAGAGAATCCACCTTCCTTTGCCATTGTCAAAGCTAGCACCATGATTGAGACAATTATGGAAATCTCACTTTCCTTAGATATTTCTCAACAACCTTTTGGTTAATTTGAAAGGCATACGAAAGGAATTTGTTTTGAGATACTAAGGCATATGGGCTACAATGGACAAGGGATTGGAAAGAGAAAGCAAGGCATCCTAAGCCCCATTATAGTTGAACCAAGGGCCAAGAATGAAGGCATATGTTTCAGTGGAGGAAAGGAAAATGCCACAAGAAACAAGACCACATCTGTGAAGGCAAAGTGGATGGCATAATTGTATTTCTCATTAGAAGAAAGAGTAGCAATAAATGAAGGTGCAAGCACACTGCCACTCCATCCTTATTATGGTCAATTTCATAAGGGAAACAATGAAGAAAGTGAAAAGAATCAACTTTCACCAATACTTATAAGGAGTGACAAGATAATCAATTAGATCAATAAGGATAAGAAGACCAAGAGGACTACATTAAAAAAAACACCCCTTCTTTGTTGTCATTGCAAAAAAAAAGGCCATCAAGTTTCTTGTTGTTAATACTTAGAGACATGTTCCTTCTCTAGGAAGAAGGGCCATCCTAATTAGGCATCTTTCTAGGAGAAGAAAGCCATATGACACAAGATAGATTTATTTCAAAGGAAGAATTCCAAGAAATGTATGTCTCAATTATGTGTGTGTTTTTATCATTGTGTGATGGAATTTCATCTATAGTTGCATTAAATGGATTGTTGTGGTAAAATATGTGTGGGATTGGGTATATGAGTTATTGGAAGAAATCCTACGTATTTAATTGTGCTCATGTTATCTTGACAGTGTGAGAATCCATTCTTAACTATAGCTCTGTTATGTTCGCTCAAAATTTCAATCTCCATTAACAATTGATAAAATCCAATTGCTCAAGAATTATAAAGGAGATTATCCAATTGAATTTCCAATTCATCTTTTCATTCCTCTATTAATGAATGATATATTGTTGAACACACACACACACACACACATCATTATTGGATTGTATTTCCCTCACAAACATTGTAGGTGGGTGTAAGACCATTCCTATCACTTCCTTTTAACATCTAAATAAAAGAATGGTCAAAGAAGACATACAAAGATTAAATAGGTGTGTTGCATAGTTGGTTTTCATATAGCTTGAATAATAAAGATAGATGCTTGTTCATGGGCTTTGAAGAAAGTGGTTATGTCTCAAATCATTGCTAGAATCATTGAAACATTCCTCACTCTCTAAAGTTGAAGCTTGGAGAACAATAAACCATTTATTATTGTTGGTTTTTGTTCTAAATATAAGCAACTTGAGTGCTTGAAGAATCCAATTTAGAGCAAGTTTATAGTCCCATATATTTTTTCCTTCGTCATTTCCATTAAAGAAATGTTAAGGAAAACATCTATGCAATTGGGAGAATGCGCATGGTGATTGGTTTTCATTCAATGGAATAATAAACTTAGTTGTTCATTATTTTGAATAATGAGAATTGGAGTGTTAGAATATTGTGGCACAATGTAGTCTCATTAATTAGTCCTTGAATAAAAACACGAAGAACTAAGTCCCTTAGACATTGTTTTGAGTAATGCTATATAGAGCATAACCCATTAGAAGCTAAATAAAAAATTGTACAAGAACAAATTACACATGCACATGTAAGCAATTGTATTGAATCCTCAATAGAGTTCTGCACAGATAAATTCAGAGGTTTCTTGTATACAACTTATATAGAGAAAGGAGCCCTATAATGAATCCTTAAAAAATATTGTGAAGAACATATTTCATCAGTGAAAAGGATCTGTGTTGGTGAAGTGAGTGGATTATAAGTCCCTTGTTTACAAATCAACTAGGGGATGATGCTCATGTCACCGATACCTTCTTTGAAAGCCTAAAATATGTTTCCACCACACCTCTCTTTGGACATGGGTCAAGGTTTACACAACCAAGGATAACAATGTTATTATACAAGTTGAAAACAAAGTGCGGTATGTCAAATGCATGTTTCTCAACACTATGGTAACTAACCATTAAGTGCCCTATATTTTAGTGAATATTGTCACACAATCAACAATGAAAAGTGATTCAGATTTGTGCAGGAACACAATGAAATACATATAAACACAAAGATGCAATGGAAGTAAAACTTCATTTCATTAACAACAAATGAATGAAATATGCTTACAGACATAATGGAAATAAAATAGCTCGGGTGCTGGTAGCTTATCTATGAGAAGAGATGTGGCAGGTACTGGCCTTTGAACTCTGTGTTACAATGAGGCTCGAAGGCCTATATATTATTGAGAAACAATGGAAAACCCTAAACATCCAGAAACCTAACCCTAGGAGGTGAAACACCAAAATATGATTCCCGTTGGGGTAAATTGGTACATCAATTTCTCGAGGTCGTAACTTTGGCATACTATCTTCATTTGACGCACATGATACATCGTTAGAAAGATCTATCTGAGGACTACACTGCAAAAAACAAATATCAAGTTTGGAACAGAGTTATATTTGCCTGAGCATTCATGCCCAAAAAGCGTTGTTTAGGGCCTCAAAACGGCTCCGGAAGTTCAAGACCCAAAAAACTGCTAAAAATAGTAAATTGTGCTACAATTAAGGAAACTGAAAAACTGAAAGAAACAATGGTGTGGGTCCAAGTGGAATAGGCGGGTGGCCACCAATATCCACCTGGATAAAAAAAGGGAGTTCATGCATGATTGATGATAGTGTACATTTCTATTTCCCACTAATTGGAGTTACTCAAAGATAAGGCACTTCTAAGTGATAACTAAGCATGCAAGTGTTGTGTTTTTGCTCACCCATGCGACAAAACCAACACAGTAGATTGGCGACCATACTGGGGATCGATATCAAATTACTCCCTATTTAAGTCTTCAGAGCACTTCTTTTTGGTTGTTTTGATATGCAGGTACCAAAACCGACCTAGTCCAACCTTCCAAAGTCAAGATTCATATCTAGGACAAGAGAATTTCACTTGGAAATTTCTTTCTCGGTGCATGACTAGAAGTGTGCGACTTTCAAGGCCCACAGACATGCACTTTGCATGCGACAGGTTGCTTTCCTCTGCACACTTTACGTGCCTGTCAGAACTATAGTCTGCGCATAAGTTCAGTTTTCACAAATTGTAAGGGTTTTTATGAATGGTTTGAGGGCCCTTAGCCTTCAGATTTTAATTTCCTACACTTTGTAAAGCAACTACACTTCACTTAGAGTCCTTTCTCACAAAAAGGGTTAGCTAACATAAGCACATAGGGGTAAAAATAATCACTATTCTTCTCTTTGCTTTGTTGCCAAATGGATGCCTCATTTGGCATTTAAAATTTGGAGTGAAGTTATTGTTTTTGCAAACACAATCAATTAACTTGGGACTAGAAATCAATTTTATCCCTCAAGTATGCTCTTCCCCCGCACCCTAGTGTGATCTCGGGAATAAAAAAAGGTGGATGAAAGGACATTTCATCTCCCTTAAAAAAACATTTAGGAGAGGAAAAAGCCTCCCTAGGGTTCCTCTTAGTTTTGGAAGTCATCTTAAAGCTTTGTAAGGGCCCATACATTCCCACATGTTTACAATCTTAGGATAATTTCTAAACACTTTCTTAGTTTAGAAAACACTCTAGGAAAGTTTAAAAGACCAATGTAACGGGCCCACACATGCCCACATGTCTACAATTCTAGGATAGTTTCAAAATCTTTCTTAGTATAGACAACATTCTAGGGAGTTTATAGGATTTGTAAGGACCCATATGTCCACATTGCTAGTTTTTTAGGGCTTTAAATATTCCGCAAGGTTGTACGAAAGAAACATAGTAAGCTAGGTAAGAAGATTTGTAAGGACCACATGAAGTCCACATGTTGCAATCTCACACTTAACTTATTAAAAATCTTTGCACACTTTTCACTTTCTTGCACACAAAGCCACTCTTCACAAACATAATTTCTATTAGAATAGTGGAGGTCGAAGTAGGCTTTCTTCAAAGGAATTCCAAAAGATCTGACTACTTCTTTGGAAATTATCCACACCAATTTAATTCAAATGAGGTTGGTCCATGATACCAATCTCTCATCCCACCACATCTAAAAATTTTCTAAGAACACACTAAATTTTCCTCCATAGGGGGTGCCAAAATAATTTTTTTAGTATAGGTAGGATCTCGAGGGTAAGCATCCAAATAACCCCCCGTTATCAGGTTCTCACATTTTGAAACAATAGAAGTTGAGAATAGGGATATTAAAAATCCTCCAAGTCAAGTGTTCCTACACCATAAGGCAGGGAGATACCCGTTAAGGGTCAAAGGCCGAGGTTTGATTGTTCTACGCATCCCTCCTTGAGTCACCCAGCTCTTGTGAGGGTATCCATCCCGTGGCCCACTTCTGAGTCTGAAAATCTAAATGTCGCACTTTGATTGAGGTAATTAGTGGCCAAACATAGGATATCCACCCAGGTGGTGATTGTGGGCTGCAATCTCACCTTGATCAGATTTTGTGTGGCTATTGGGAAATATCACCAGCTCTTTCGGGATATGCACCCTCTACCCCTCATTGTAACTGATTACTTCAACCGTCACTAGTTCCTATTCCGGTGGCTTCAGACCCCATTGTTGAGTGCTATTGGAAGGTCTAATCCTAAATTGAGAGGAAGGACGATAAGTCTTTTAGGACACAAGAATTTGTTTTTATTTGTTTCCCCACGTGGACAAAATCCACATATCCACATGCTTATTTATTTACAGTTGATTTATGTATGATGTTCATTTAATGGCATGCAATTGTGAGTTATATTATCTTGTGAAGGTCAAAACTATACAAATCTCTTGTTCATTTATTTCTCTCTTGTCATCATTTGCACACATCCACTTTGCTAGTCAGAACCATAGGGGAACCACATAATCCTTGTCGTTCTAGATGCTTTCAGAATATCCCTCCTATTTTAGGAGGAGTTCCTAGTCTTGCAAACTCACAGGCTCAACCATCTCACACCCCCATGAGTGCTATTGTTTTGGGATCATCTTTACTTGGTTCCACTTTCCTTGGGTCAAATACCCAAGGTCATCCATCTATTAGTTCTCCTTCACAAGGAGGCGTGGGTCAAACTTCTTCTCAAGGAAGAAGTACAAACCCACCAACTCCCTCTCAAGGGACATGTCCACTACTTATTCACACAATGGATGGAACTAATCCTGCACCAAATCTCCCTATTCCATACTTGGCATCACTCAACATTCCTTATTTAACCAAACTCACGAATGATCCCATTTTGCATGACACAACTTGGCCCATTATGCGTACAAAATTGCCTTTAGATATTCCAAATTTCGAACGAAAACCAGGGGAAGATCCCGCCAACCATGTTATGACCTTCCACTTATGGTGATATTCAAACAACATCATGGACGATTCCATCCATTTGAGGTTATTTCAAAGAACTCTCACTTGTTCATTAGCCAAATGGTATGTGGACGAAAAATTAGGGTTCCATCTGACCTTTGAATCATTGGCCAAGGACTTTTTGTCCTTTTTCCAATTACCAGTTCGTCATGACACTAGTTTAGAACTTCTATCTGAGTTCAAATAAACCATTGTTATCCATATCGCCGACCACATCCATGAATGGAGTCAACGACGTAGTTTGTGTAAAGTATAAACCACCAAAGAACAACGTCTCGATTGGTTTCTTAAATTGCTCGGCTCTGTTATTGCCAAGAATATAGCATCCAGTTTTCCTCAGTCAAAAGAGAAATCCATCAACAAATACCAATAGTTTGACCTCATCTATGCTCAATTAGGTTACTTGTACGCAATATTTCCTGATGCACCTAGACACTACCATTTGGCCAAGAAAAACCTGGGATGTCCCATGTTGCGGATGGGTTGATTGGTTCTATGACCCATCTCAAACCTTATGGCCACCCGTCACCCACTTATTCTGCACATCAATATCCAAAACCATATGGAGGGATGTCTTATTACCCTCCTCCCACTCACCAATATTCATATCCTGTTGCTACCCCTCCACCATTGGGTGGACCCCCACCGGTACCCATGATACATCCGGTCTCTCAACCAAGTACGAGTTCACCCTCAACCCTCGCATATAACCCCAAAATTAGTGGAAGTGATTATACTTCCTACACTCGATATGGATCATCTCCATAAAACAATCCATATTTTCCATTTCCTGGTCCTCCCTAGCCAATTGCTCCTCCACCCGAACAACCACTTGTCAGTGTTAATTTTGTTCAACCCTCTCCCATTCAATAGGTTAAGACTTTTGAACAATTGAATACAAAAAATCCAACTCATCAGCTGAATAATTCCAAGAAGAAAGGGAAAAATCGAAACAATAACAACCCAAGACTCGGAGGAAATAACCCCCAACAAAACCGTCCCATTGAGGGCAACCAGAATCAAGGAAAACAAAACTCCGAAGGGGGAAACAATAACAATCAACCACGACAAGGGAAGAACAAAAATATCAAATCCAACTTCCCTTGCACTCTATACAGTGAGTATGGACATTATACACACCACTGCCCCCAAATTGTTGATTTCAAATGGATGAAAGAATCCATGAACACACAGTGCCCTCAGGTGCCACTTGCCCCCCGACAGGCCCCACAACATTATTTGCAACCACCACCTCCAACCGTTTTGCAGAAAAATATTCCACACCAAGGTGTGATGAATACCCAACATGATCTAATCCTGGCCCCACCAAAAATGGGGCAATATCAAAACCCGTGTCCCAATCAACCTGGAAATCCGACCGATCACAATATTCTCCTTACAAGAGAAGAATAAATTCTTCTGAAAACATGAGGTCGTCAATATGGCTTGCCTCGTGACTCTACCCCAACCACTTCATAAGTAGATCCCACTATAGCCAGACAACCATTGATGATTTCCCTCCCTAACACTGAACCAAACCCTCGTATACCCTGCATGTCATTACGACGGAATGTACATAACCCTCATGCTAGGGCAACCCATAACTATAGTTTGGTCGATTACTTAGCATAGTCTCCCGTATCCATGTATGTGTTGGAGGTCCTCCAAACCTATCCACCACAACACAAATCCTTGATTTCCACCTTTGGGGGTAGTCGACCCAGTTGATACTCGACTCATCACCTTTGATGTAGATAACATAGAACCACGCTTCCCCATCATGGTAGATTTTCAGATACTAGTTAAGATCCATAACATCATAGTTCATCGATGAAGGTGCATCCACATGCATCATGTCCAAAGTAGTATGGCAGAAACTCGACTCACCTGAGCTAGTACCATCTGCCATCACCTTGAGAGCTTATGATGGTCGACCATCATCCCCTGAAGGGCTCTTCTGAAATGTCCCGGTAGAACTTGGGGGAAAAAACATCTTGATTGACATTGAAGTTATCGACGCCCCACTTGATTACAATATCTTGTT
>CBVK0103105546.1:0-23350 GCA_900067695.1 Picea abies
AGATTCATTTCCATATTTGGGTAGCCCCACAATGAAGTCCATTAAAAAGAAAATCCATATAGCTATCATAATGGGTACATGTTTTAGTTCACCTAAAGGTTTCACTATTTCTCCCTTATGTCATTGGAAAAGGTCACATTATGCCACAAAAATGAGAACGTCCTTCTTCATGCCTTCCCCAAAAAATAAATGTTTGATCCTTTAAAATGTTTTAATAAAGGTATAATGATGTATTGTTAGAGAGGCATGGAGTTAAAATAACATTGTTGATTAAAAGGTGGAATACTCCAAATTCCCTTTATAGTGAATCTCTTCATTTTTCCAAGTGTAGCCCCAATATTCATGGGGTTCCATTTTAATTTGTTGTATCAACCAGGTGACCTTTGGATTTATAAACCATTATTTGTGGATGTCATCCAACCAATCTGTTGCTATGAAGGAGAGTGAAAAGATGGACCCTTCATCTCATATTATTGAGAGAGGGAATATTCTACCACATTCTCCTTGCCTTTATTATAAATATCTCTTAATCATATACCAACATTTTGGTGACACATTTCTATTGCTCAGGGGATGAAATAACTTTATTGAGAAATTATTTTGGGTTGTGATGATCTATTTTAATCTAGAAATGTTTCTCGGGTAGGTATGGATGCCACATATCCACAACATGCAAATATATCCATCATTTATTTTTCATAAGTGGATTTTACCAAGTGTCTCTCAAAGAGTTTTTTTCTAGTAAAGGCCAATGGTCTTCACTCTTGCATGAGTACTACTTTGATGCCTTTATCAGAGGCATTTCATTCCAATACAAAGGTCTTAGTGAAGTTTGGAAAATTGAGTACTAGTGTTGTACATATAGAATTTTTAAAATCCTCAAAGACCTGGTCTGTGACTTCATTCCAATTTAAATTGTATTTTTCAAGAAAGGATATGACGAGATCTGCGATCTTACCATAGTTCCTGACGAACTATCTGTAGTAACCAATGAGACCAAGAAAACCTCTTAAACCTTAATTTTTTTAGGATGTGGCCAATCCTTCTTTGCTTCAATTTTATTCTCACTCACATGTACACCATCATGACTAATGATATGGCCCAAATATTCCACTTCAAAGACACCAAAGGCACATTTGAACCTCTTGAGAAAGAGTTGATGATTAACAAGCACTTGTAAAAACTAATCCACATGGGTGACATAGGTTTGCCAATTTTTATTGTAGATCAATATGTCATCAAAAAGAGGAGGAAAATTTATGAAGAAAGGGTTGAAATATGTTTTTCATGAGACTCTAGAAGGTGGAAGGTGCATGGTAAAGGCCAAAGGGCATCACCAAGAACTCATAATGGCCTTCATTAATGTGAATGTTTTGGGGGGAATATATATCTCCTTTGAGCGAATTTGGTAATATCCTGAATGAAGATCGATTTTGGTGAAGAATTGAGGACCTTTAAGCTCATTCACAATGTTAGAAATGATAGGAATGAGGAACTTATCCCTGATGATATATGGAGAATTATTTGTGATTGATTTGAAAGTGTAGTGATGCCCCTCCTAATGGAAACTCATGTATAACTCACGGAAATCCATGGTGATGGGACCTAGTGTCCTTAACCATTGAACACCCAAACAATGTCATAACCACCATTCGAATAGAAGTTGTGGGTTATCATAGAATAATCATCCATTTGAATATTCACATTTTCACAATGACCACCTCATTTCATAAAACCACCATTAGTAATCACAAACTAGAAGTTGTTCATAATAGGGATATAGCAATGTAATTCTTGGGATACACAATGATGAATGAATTTATGGGTGCTATTATTATCATTTAAGATAATGAATTTGTGATGTTTGATGTAGACAATAAATTTGTGATATTCAAGAGAATGGACAATCCTCTAGGAAGAATAACCAATGAATAATGAGTTTGAGAAGTCCAAAAGAAGGATGAGGAAGAGGTAGTGGCAACAACAATGACAACAAAAACAATGTCAAGATTTGAACCTGTTATCGCACAATCTGTAGTTTGGGAAAATCCCAACCCATTCCAGAAATGTGTGAAAACTACGAGAGTATCTACCCATTATCACCTTAGATAAACACTCCCCCCATTTTATTGGTGATGGAGTCACCAGAAGGGGGGAATCTCGGGTGACCCTAGGGGGGATGCGATGAGATAAGAAATATATTGCAGAACACCCCTATAGGTCAAGGTCAGAGATGGAAAATAGGCTTGAAAGGAATTTCTATGATCTAGTAAATGGTTTCCAAGGTTGTGTACCGATAAAACAATGTTAGACCTACCCAGAACAAGACAATATATGATGATTAAATCCTCATAATCAATGTGGAATAAAAAAGTTATGCTTGCTTTCCATAAATTGCAGTAGTATATAAATATATATAAGAATTAAAAAAGATATGACAACTGCAAAATAAACCATCAAATTCAAGTGTATGATGTTAGAAGACAAATCTAACAATTAGTAGATATTCTAACAATAATTAAACCAAGACTTTGATAGCAAAAGAGTGTTGTTAATAAGTGTTATCAGCAAATTTTTATAACATCCTTATGGATGTAGCAAACCTTTGCTACAACATAAATTTATAGCCACTAAAATCAATAATCAATCCACCCAAATAATAGTCTTTAAGCAGTAGATCAATTATGATAGTTTGCAAGTAAATTTCAATGGTAGAAAAGTGAGTAAGAGAGTGAAAGAGAGAAAGTTTGTTGCAGCCCTAATGTCTGTAGATAAATGCTTGTTACAACATATAGATCACTTGTCTAATCAAGACTCTCTCGGGGCACAATGTAGCTTTAAGCATGTAGAATTAAATTCCAAACTTGAACAATTCAATCTCCTTGAAATCATGTTTACCAATGCACAATATTCAATCACCAATGAAAAATGAATAGTGACTTATCTATTGGGTTATGGATTCTCTTGTTTCTAATCTAGGGTTTATTACTCCTCTAGGGGTGTAAGCCTTTTCGCTTCCTAGGGTAAACAAACCTTAGGAAGGTAAATCTACAAGGGTGTAACCCTTTTTAATCCTTGTAGCAACCTTGTAAATAACCTTTTCAATGAAAATAAAAGAGAGATCCTCAATGGAGGGTGTATTCCTTTATACTCCTCCAAGGGTTTGAAAAAATAACCTTGAAATTAAGAAGAAATACATACAATTGCATAAATTCCTTACCTAATCCAAGATATAGCATGATAAAACCATTACTTATCAAGATATTCCACCACAATTTCCAAGAAGAAGCATCCAAGATAAGTCTATAGCCTTATTGCACCAATAGACAAGTAAAAGCATCCATTTTGCACCAAATAAAAGAGAGATACAATTTCCCAAGTAGGGAGAAAATTTCAGCCAAGAGTTTACGTAATTCTCAAGTGATGATTTCCTATGAAATGAAGATGAGATTGCCTTTATTTATATGAGGTAATCTAACATAATATGTCCACATACAAATGTCAACAACAAATTAAAAGAGGTCCGACCCCCTTTATTTCCCTTTACAATTTACAAAAAAAGAGTTTACATAAAATAATTCCCTTAGGAGGGTGACATCATGCCCTCAAGTGAGACGCTAGGCCCAAAAAGTGAGATGTTGAGCCTTTAGATGCAAGTCATTGGACCTCTGAAGACCCTGTGTCATGTCATCATGTGATAGAGTGTCAACTCATGGATCTCCCTCCACCCAATCACATCATATTACTTTTGGAACTATCAATCCCACCAAAACCCTAGACTCTAAGGTGATGTCATAGGTTAGGAAGTGATGTCATAGGCCTCCAAAGGATAGCATAGAGGTGAAAGGGGATACAATTCCCTCGTCTAAGGTCTTCAAAATTCATCCAAATGAAATGCCCATCATATTAAGTTAAAAATATCTCTGGGGTCCTCTTCCCAACCCGTGGGATATGGAGTTCATACTAGGGGTTTTCAACCCTCAAGAAGGTCAAAGTGGCATCATTCCTCCATGAATATCTTTCACTGAGAAAGGCCCTGAAAAGAAAAACAAGTATGCTCTCCAAGGGTCCACAAGTCATATGTATCATGCCAAGTAATCCATATTTAATAAAATAACCACACAAACATGTGCATTAAATCCCCCCTTTTCAAACTACTCACATGCTCAAATACCTTATACAACTTGCCAAATTTAAGTATGGGAGGGATGTCATGGTGCACTATTAGGTAGACCATTCCCCAAGTCAAGGAGTGTTTCGCAAGAAGACCCTCTCTAAGTCATGTAATGAATATGAGGTGGATGGGGTTAAGACATTAGGGCATGGGGTTCCTAACATATCAAGGGATCATATTGTCTCATTTATGGGTTCTTTTGTAGAGGGTGTGTTGCATCCTTCGTCCACAGTGCAACCTTTTTCCAAGCCCTTTATTTCCATTATTTTATTAGGGATTGAACATTGAGTACTATATTCAATTTAAAGTAAGGAGTATCGTTGAGGATAGGAACACACGAAGTTCCATATGCAATGGAAAGTAAGAGACACCGCAAAATGCATTCCCTCAACAAGCAAGACATTTTTTAATTATGTGATTTTATTTTTTCAAAGGCCATTCATTTTTTATGGATAAGTGTTTCATTGTTATAAGGACCTTTAGAGAGAGCACATGGAAGGATTGTTTTATGGATTTTATCTTTTTCCATCTACAAAACCTCTATTTCTTTAGCCCCTTCTTCCCATGAAATGAGGTACAATCCCTTATTGGGAGATGAAGGGGAAGAAGCATGGAAAGTGGAAAGCATGAATGGGAATGGTACAATGACCCTTCAAGGAAACCCCCCAGTAGAAACCCTTTTCCCGAGGGTGACCCACTTACTAGGAAACCATGTCAACTACCAAGGTGAAATGAGGAAAAATGTATAATTTCCAAGCAAATATTTTAATAATAAATAAATAACTTTCTACAACATATTCAAATGCTTCAATAATTAGAATGAAACTTACTATGAGACTAGACTTGTTACCTCATGAAGCAAGACTTCCTATTCTCTATGGGCCAGGTTGGTGTGGTGGATGCTACAATGTTGTTGTTGATGAACGATGATGTGTGGTGGATAGGAGGGGATTTTTCTACTCAATATCACCTCATTTGTTCATCTAGATATTAACACTCCATGTATTCAACCTATGGGCCTCGAGACTTCATCTTCTTTGTTACCCCTAGGCATGAGGTGGTAACATCTTGCTCCTACATGGGGACATTTTCTCACCATACAGAATATGATAACCTTAACATCTCCTGGTATGACATGTTTCCACACACACTGAAATAATACACTTTGGGCATAAAGGGGTGGATTTCTCACCCTTTATTCATATAATCAAAACTTCAAATTTTCAAAATTGACAACTATTCCGTTAAAAAGAAAAAATTTCACATTATGGTTATGTCACATTATGACGTTTATTTAGGGTTGTGTAACCTTGTGAAATTCCTTTAGGGTTAATGTTGAATTCCATCATCCTCATTTCCTTTTGCATCCCCTATTCGAATATGGGTTCATTGTGTTTAACCATGGTCTACTATGATAATGTTGCACTGTGACGTTTATCTTTCATGAATAATGTCCAATTTCTACATTCCTCAATTGTTGTGTCTCATTTCAATTTATATCTTCATGGTCACATATCAAATAACATCATTCTTAAATGGTTATTTCACCTTGTGACGTTCATTTAGGGTTATATCATTTTGTGACGTTCATTTAAACATGATTTATTATGGTATTATCTCATTGTGACTTTTATCTTGGTTGCATAATGTTGAATTTTTACATTCCTCAATGGTTGTCACATTTTGATGTACATCTTCATTGTCTTATGTCGAAGACAATGAATGACTATGGTTGAGAATAATTGACTATGGATGACCTTTAATATGGCACCCATGTTCCAATAGCATGTATGTAATTCATAAACATTGCATTGAAACATAATGCTAAAGGAATGTCACAAGGTAAAATAACCATATATGAACATTATAATGTGATGAAACCATTTATGAATGAGACAATTCCACATAATACAATGAATATGTATGTCACAATGCAACACAACCATTAAAGAATGTATCTATTTGACATAATTTACACTTGAAAATGTTATGTCATAGTGCAACGTTCATTTAGGGTTATGTCACAGTGCAACATTCATTTAGGGTTAAGCAATTTTGTAAGCTAACATTTTGTTAACCATGGTTGCCACATGTGATATGACTCACCATTCATAAAAATTTCACCGAGTTAGCTATGGTTAACCATGTTGATTATGGTTAGTAATGGTTTTCTATGGTTGACCATGTTGATTATAGTTAGTAATGGTTTACTATGGTTGACCATGTTCACTGCATTTAACCATGGTTTTCTATGGTAATGTCACATTGTGGCATTCATGTTCATTAAAAAATGTTGAATTTCTACGTTCCTCCATGGTTGTGCCTCATTTTGATGTACATGTTCATTGTCTTATATCAAATTGCATCATTCATAAATGAATATGTCACATTGTGATGCTCATTTAGAGTTATGTCACCTTGTGACGTTCATTTAGAGCTATGTCATTTTGCGACATTCATTTAGGGTTATGTCACCTTGTGACGTTCATTTAGAGCTATGTCATTTTGCGACATTCATTTAGGGTTATGTCACCTTGTGACATTTCTTTAGGGTTAATGTTGATGCATTGTTTCCCCTTTCTTTTTCATCCCCCTATTGGAATAGTTTTGGTTGCCACATGTGGTTATAACTCACTTTTCATAAATTTCACACTAAGTTAGTTATGATTTACCATGTTGATTACGGTTATTAATACTTGTATATGGTTGACCATGTTAATTATGGTTAGTAATGTTTGACTATGGTTGACCATGGTCATTTCATTTAACCTTGGTTTATTGTAGTAATGTCACATTGTGGCATTCATGTTCGTTGAACAATGTTCAATTGTTACATTATGTTTTTGTTGTGTCTCATTTCAATTTACATATTCATTGTATTATTTTGAATTATATCATTCCTAAATGTTTATGTCACATTATGACATTTATTTAGGGTTATGTCACCTTGTGACATTCCTTTAGGGTTTGTTATCCTCATTTCCTAGGGATAACTAAGGAGATGATGTCTCGAGTCCCTCAGGTTGTAGACATGGAGTACCAAGAGAAAGATGACTGATAACGTCCACATGCACATACAAAGACCCACTTCACCATCACACATCCTCAGTTCGTCATGATGGCATTCACCACATCAAATTTCTTCCACAAGACAACATGTCTTGCTCCATGAGGTACAATTCAGGTATTGTAGTAAGTGTCACTTTAATACTTGAGGCATTTGAGTATGTTGCATTTGAAGATTCTTTTGATTATAGAACTTATGCTCTTTTCCTTGTTTTACCATGGTGGTTGACATTGCACCCTAGTAAGTGGTCACTCTTAGGGATGGATTTGATACTGGGAGGTCCCCTTGACAAGTCATTGTGCCATCCCTGATCATACTGATCACTTTTCACACTTCATCCTCTCATCTCCTTATCTTTTGGTATTTTCGGGTGTACTGACCCTAGAAGGGATTGTACCTCATTTAATGGGAAGAAGGGGATGAAGGCCTATAGGGAATGTAGTTGGAAAAATATAAAATCCAAAACTATAACCTTATAGATGCTCGCCCAAAGAGGTCTTGAGAACAATGAAATGTTTCTCCTAAAAAATCAAAGACCTGCAAAATAAAATACACATATATAAGAATGTCCCACTTGTTGAGGAATCTACACAAGTGTGTTACAAGCTTGAATTAACCCCTATGGAAATTTATGTACCTCTTCCTTCAAGTGACACTGTGGTATTGCCCCCCAAGATTTATGTTACCCATAAGGAGTACCCATTCGTTCTGGACCTTAATTAATTAATGGAAAATAAATGTGCTCGGAAAAAGTATGCATTGAAAACGAAGGTGCAACACACCCTCTACAAAGGATTCAATGTAATAGATGAGGTTAGGTGAGAGAGGACGAGCTTGCAGAGCCCCTCTTTTGTAAGGAGATCTTGTATCAGATTTCATAAGGCAGATAGGCAGAGGATCATAGAGAGGTCTAGGTAGAGAGGCCTTAGTAGGTAGAATAGTTCTGAGGGAGAGAGATTTAGAGAACTGGGACTTAGTTACAGTCCATTTTTTGTAAATCATCTGTATGGACACACATAGATAACAGAAAAGCATTTTTTCCTACATATCATGTTTTTATGTATTCTTTATATGTTTTTATGCTTTTTCATGTTTTGAATGCATAACTGGTGAATTATTTCATGAGTTTCAATTGTTTCTCGTCTTTGAGTTTCTGAGTGCAAGGAGTGCACACAGTCCACAAAGAGTGTGTTGACATAGGTTTAACCTCAAGGGAAAGCTTAGGAGGGATATCGTTGGACCTTCATCAACAAAAGTTCAAGGAGTGCACAGGAAGAACTCTTTATAAGGTTTAGATAGAACCATAGTTACTGAGGACTTTGTAGAGCTCTTCCAGGGGGGCATTGAGCCGGTGCGAGTGTGCAAAGAAGAACTCCATGTCGAGTTCAGGAGAAACAGAGTTGTTGAACACTCTGTGAGGAAAATATCTACAAGGAGTGCATCGAGAAGAAGAATGCCAGGAGGGCGAGGAGTATATCTTGTTCAAGGAATAATTTAAATCTGAGTTTGAAAAAATCCCGAGGATGCAAGGTGTGCGTGGGAGATCATGCTCAGAGTGAATAACGCAAGAAGTACGTATGAGACAGACTTGTTCCAAGTCCATAAGATCAAAGGAGAGATAAAACTGTTAGAAGAGAGAAGCGAGACCAAGATTTGGGTTCGCGAGAATAAGTTCAAAGGCCGAGACCTTTCGAACATTGATAAAATATTCTATGTTGTGAGAAGGTGGAAGCTCAGGAGGAGGAGCGACAACAACCATCTAATCGCTTGTGGAGAATAACCTGGACCGTTAGATCTATATCCAAGCAAAGAATAAACGAGCACAAAGGAAACAAATCTCAGTCATCAGATCTAAGCACGTGGACCAACAACTGTTGGATCCATAGGAACGTGCATGAGTTTTAACCCTTTGGAGTTGCATAGGAAAGAAGGCTTTGCGAGGTCGTGAAGTCTCGACATCATCAGAACCGTCCATCGGAAGGGACGCATGGGAAGCAATCAATGTTTCGCTGACTCGCAGATCATAGAATTCAAAGGACCGACTTGTGAGAACTCGTAAAGCACAAACTTGCAAAAATATCGTAGTTGTCGATCAAGGAGAGATCTGGACCGTTGATTGTCCAAGGAAAATTTTGGGATATCGGGGATCGAGAGTAGAAAGGTGAAGGATCCTATGATTTTGCGAAGCGTGAAATCTTGATACGCAAAGAGGAGATATGGACCGTTATATCCAGAGGAGTGTGAGTCGTCAGATTTGGATGCCCTGAAATATCATAATTTCAGAAGTTGGGGATGTGAAGGAAGTTGTGACTTGGAAGTCGCAAGTCGTGAAAACGCGATCTCGCGAAAGGAGAATCTAGACCGTTGGATCAAGAAGGGATACGTGTCAATGGGCTGGGAGATACAGAAGGATGCAGAGGTTGAAGATTTGAAACAACCGAAGCCCGAAGAGTCAAAGAGTCAAAATTCATCGATGTGAAGAAGGATACGCGGTGCCAGATCCATAACTCTAGAAGAAAGTGGAGGCGAAAAGGTCCAAGGACTCGAAGGGAATCTTGTTCGTTGATCAAGGAAGGAGTCGTAGGACCATTGATCTGGTTGAGGAGGTCAAGGTCCCAAAGTGAGAGAACAAACATTGATATGGGAGGTACGTGTCAGCAGATCTTCCACTCCAGGAGATACCGAGTCAGCAGAGGCAAGAGTTTGAGATTTAAGATCTCAGAAGTCCGGAGGCCCGGAGGAGATCTCGACCGTTGATCGAGGAGAGGGTTGTTGGACCATTGATATGGGTTGAAAAGGTCAAACATTCGAGGGTGGTATAGGTTCGCTGATTTACAGGACAGGTGTCTGTAGATCGTTAACTCCAAGAAATTGACATATGGGAGGAGTTGGGTTTGATATTTCAAACACCGGAAGGATGGAGCTGAGAAAGAGATAACAGTTGTTGATCCATAGATGGAAAGGGCACAAATTTGAAGCGTTGATTTGGACGCTATCATCAAGATCGTGAGATCGATGATCCCATGTCATTGCAGGGATAGAAGTTGAGAGGAGGTTAAGGAATCAAAGGCGGGTTGCAATTTGAACCGTGGTTTCATCTGGAGGACACGTGTAGGCTGGAGGAGGATTGTGGGGTGAAAAGCGGGTTGGTCTAAAACCACTCTTGCCCCCGCCCGCAATTGTGCATTAGTAAAAGGTCACAACCCAGAGTCACATGAGAGAAGAGGCTAGTGAAGAGGAGCTAGCGCCCAAAAATTGAGAAGCACTAGAACGCACAAACAGAAGGTGTGGGTATCACAAGAACTGCGCCAAACGAAGGAAAGGGGCATGTGTATAATTTATGGGTTCATTCAGGAGCCTGCAGAGTCAATCCGACTCGACACTTGGAATGATCCAGAGATCGGGAGGTTGTAGAACCCCAAAGGGGAGGGGGGGGCTACATCAGGTGGTATCAGATCTCTACATCTTCGTCTATAGACTTTACGCGAAGGATATGGTTTGACAACATCGAGTAGTACCAAGAGATGAAATTTTTCTTGCAAGCAATAAGAAAAGGGCGAGACGGTGAAAGGAGATGACCTGATAACATCAGGTGGTATCATAAACAAGAGTTTTCTTGTAGACAACAGGTGAAAGGAGGGCAGAGTACTTATGCTCTGTAAGAAGGTTGTTGCATGGACATAGCAGAAAAAATTTAAACAATCGGGTGAGTTGTAAGAGAAGATGGAGGTGCTCTTGGATGAAGAGTAATCCATAGACTTTCCAGGAGGGAAGGAAAGAGGTGGAAATGGCTATTGAAGGCCATGGACATGGTCAAAGAGAAGGCCACAAGAAGAAATGCAATATAGGGATGGATCTGGAGTTCAATCAGATAAAAGCAAAAATGGAGAATCTTTCATTTAAAATGCAGTAGGATGAAAAAGTGCATTGGGTGTATGAGTGGCCCATGAAGAAGAAGGTGAAGTGGTCGGTAAATAAATTGTTGTTCAGAGGACAGTGAAGGTTGATAAGAGTGTGGATGAGGCATGCTGAAAACCTTAGTGACACAAAGGATGAATTGATTCACATCTGTGAACCAGAGACTGGGAGAAATCTCAGCGACGAGGAGGAGAAGAGGTCAGATGAAGATCTCATAAACTGCCAAGTGGGCGGAAATGGACTTTCAAGTTGCCAGGTGGGCAATGGAAAGAGATCAAGTGGAGGTCTCGAATACTATCGGAGGAGCAGAGTCGAATGTTCAGTTTTCCAAGTGGGAAACGAGATGGGATTGGTTGATCTCATAGACTACCAGGTGGATAGTAGAAAATTCCCAAGTTACCAGGTGGGCAAGGGGAAAGAGATGAGACTGTCAGAAAGTCTCAAGAGCTCAGAAGTGAGTTCATATCAGCAAGGAGTGCTGATAGGAGAAGATTCATGTGGATTTTCAGACCATGTGAATGAAGACGATGAGAATTTAAATACTTCCATCACAAAGGAGAAGGATTAGAGGATCATTCTGATGATTGGAGGGATCAAGGTATTCCTACCAAACAACCAAGTAGAAGCCATCGCACATGATGAGAGTGCAGCAGAAGAAGAATGACAATCAGCAGAAACTGTTGAAGGGGAAGAAATGGAGAAGACACTGATGTCTACCCCAGCAGAAGGAGATGATCATTCAGTAGAATGGATCGAAAATTTTAGCCAGGAGGATGAAAAAGAGATGACTGGAGCATTGAAGCATGCAGAAGAAGAGGAAGCAGATAGCATGGACTTTGTTGAGATGTATGAAGAGATGAAAGCCCTAGAGAGGAGGGTAATGATGCAAATCTTGTGCATCCAATAGGTTAAGTTGGAAATAGATGGAGGAGCATACCATCCAAAGGAATGGTTGTAAGGAGTTGGAGACATGCTAACACAAGAGGAAGTCGAGCAACAGCTTGGTGATGAGATTGCAGGACTGGAATTTACAGCAGAGTGGAAAAACAATGCCACATAGGGAGATAAAGAAAACATGGGGGACCAAGTAGATCTACCCAATGCCAAGGAAGAAGTGCAACAGAGAAGTGATATTACTATATTAAGATGGATCAACACCTTTATTTTCTCATGTAATTCTCCCACTAGAAACTCTAGTGCATCTGCCTCAATCTGTAAGGTTCTATGTTCCCTTGTGTCAAGGTCGGATGCACACTTTCCACTTATTTCCTTGGTCCTATGGACAGACCTCCCCCTAACTTGTGTTCTGTTGTGATGCATGATATTTCTAGTAGTTTTTAAAGTATTCCTAGCTGATCTTGCACCTTCTTCTGTTGTTCTGCTTGCTTCTTTGTTGTTTCCTGCTAGATTTTCTATGTGGTATCTCGTATCTGGTAACCAATCCTATCTATATAATCATTGGTTAAGATATAAAATGGGGTCTGCTTTTGCGCCTTAACTTTCTTCTACACCCCTCCTACCTGTTCTTGCCCCTTATCCTTCCTTTTGAGCCTTGCTTCAAGGATTGTAGATTGGCTAGGAAGATTTCCTACACCATTAGTCTGATCCTATTCTTCATCACTTTTGTCTTGGTATTCATCCTTTGCAGATGGCCTTGTATTGTCTATGAGACTCTACCAATATTCCTCCTAGTCATTGATTATTAAGTGCACGTCTTATGTTGTCATTCAATAATTGGTTGGAAACCATTGCCGCACATGATCCTTTTTGTCTTGTACATACATGTGGTGCATGTCGACTCTAAATCATGTGATATCCTTGTATGCGGTGACTATTTCCTCAGATATACGTAATGTGGTCTCCACTACAATAGTAATGCACTCCAAATAGGTATAAAATATGGCATTTTTGTTGTTTTGTCATCTCTTGATTGTTCTGTGCTGTTATTTTTCATACCTATCAACCAAAGGGCTGTGAACTGAACTACACATGTGCTAGTAATACCCAGGATCTTAGCACCCAACCAACGCAATGAGGATGAGCAACCATGCGTAATGAAATTCAATTCCCTTCTCCTGGGCTTCTGAGCAATCTTGTAAAAATTGGTTGACTAAAAATGTATCCCAATTCATCTAAACTCCTTCCTTACATTTCTCTATTGTTGAAATTACTACAACTGGTGTTTCATATTTGTGACATTTTCGCAACAATTTGCAGGCCAAAACTTGTGTCGCAAACCTAACATACTTGTCGTTGATTCTTTTCACATCCAAACCCCTCTTTCCTTTGAATGTGTCAAATTTTTATTTCATGGACTCAGAGAGGGATCACTCCCATTTTGTTGAACAATAGTGTTGGGTCTTCTCCTGATTTGAAAAAACCTGTGATATGCACAATCAACACAGTATCAATCGATACTGGGGGATCGAGCCAGAGTGTCCCCCCATGAACACAACTGAGTAACACCTTTACACATGCATTAATTTTCATAATTCATTCAAAATGTGGAATTTTGAACAAGTTTAATATCCATGCTTTCTCTAAGACCAACACCCATTCTTATGGCTCTACCAAAATTTCTCTTATGCCTGGGATAATATTCATGCATAAATACCTATCCCTGGCCAACGCAGGGAATTTCTGTGTATATGTGATATCATGGTCCATAAAATTCAAGCTGACGATATTTCTGAGCATGTCTTTGTCGCTACTAACGCTGATCATAACTGGTGTTATCGACAATGGGTACTTTTCATTCACTAGTACATTTACTAGTGGAGTGTCATCCTTCCTTGGTGGTAAGTAATCTCTGTGAAAATATGTCGGTGGAGCCGGAGTTGAAGTTTGAACTACCTCCTTGACCTTCATTTCTTCTACTGATCATTTTGGTTGTTTCTTTGTTGTGGTGGACGACCCTCCAATTCTTGGCGATGTCATTCTACTTTTGTGATGGAATCTTGGACTATCTCTGTGTGTATGTGCGGGTTGTGTTAGCTTGGATCTAGTAGTTAATCTCTATTCTCTCTTGCTTGCATGTAATAATGACTTAGACTTTACCGACTTCCTGTTGTTTTGGTGCTTTTATGCCAACTATACATGTCTCATCCTACCTTAACTGCCTTGTCCAATCTGTCACCACGGTTGGTGACTTGTTAACTAAATGCTCCTTTATTTCCAAATCCATCTTATTATTTTTGTCTCGTACCACTGATATGCTCGCGATTCCCAAGGAATTTTCCCATTTAAGACTTATACGATGCTTTTATGGCGTATCAGGCATGCATCCTAACTGTCATTTCCATGCCTTAATACTTTTAACGGTCTTGTCATTTCCATGCCTTACTAATTTTAACAGTCTTGCCATTTCCAAACTATGCATTGGTTCTTTTCTATGTCATTTGTATCCTTCACAGTCGGTCTCATTCGTGTCTTGTCTCTTAAATTGGTGGCATGTTATTTTTGTTTGTGAGGATCATTCCTTTTGCATAAGTTTTTATACCTTGGTTCTGGAGTTCCTTTTTTTGGTGCAACCCAAATTACTATGCAATTTGTCGACCATCTCGATAGAGTTTTAGACGACTCCCATTCACCATTCCTTCCACAAATTTTCCATTCAAGGTTTCAAACTATGCATCACCCGTCTCAGTTATTTGTTGGATCACGTAGGGTCCTAAGCAGTGCATGCGAAACTTCCTTGGATGTTTCATATACTTGTTGTCATAGAGTAGTACTAAATCACCAACTTGAAATTTATTTGGTTTAATGTTTTGATCATGCGAGACCTTTTCTCTGGATTTATGAACTTGCTGATGAAATCCTGCAAAAAAACAATCATCCTCAAGTTGTACTAACTGCGCCAACCTCTCCTCTGTCGTTCCAATATCTGAGAGCTCGATGATTTCTGCAATGTGCAGGCTAAGTATAATGAACTCCATTGGTATCAGTGCTTCTTGTCCATAGACCAACCAGAAAGGTGTATGTCCTGTCAGCTTCTTACTTGTAGTTTGTAAGCCCATAGTATTGCAAGGACTCCTAAGTCCCAATCATCTCTCCCTACATTTCATATCTTTATCAAATCATTCTCCAATATCTTATCAAAATATTCCAATATGTCATTGGCATGCATGTGATATGGCGTACTCTTTTGATGGTGAATCTAAAACTCCTCAGTTAATGCGGAAATTATTTTGTTCAGAAAGTGCATACCTTGATCACTAAGTAATATGCGTGGACATCCAAACCTCATGACTACATTCTTGAACATAAACCACACAACAATATTTCATAGTACAATTGGTAATTGGTGTTGCTTCTGCCCACCTTGACAAGTACTATGTCGCAGTGATGATGTACCTTGCCCCCGATCTTCTTGCTCGTGGATTGATTGGTCCTACAAAGTCAATGGTCCACTTAAAAAATGCTTGCAATGTAACCTGTAAATTTAATGAGATTTCATGTCTCCTAGATGGTTTTCCCACTCTTTGACATATGTCACAGGACTGACAATACTATGGTTTTCCCACTCTTTGACATATGTCACAGGACTGACAATACTCCTTCACATCTTTGTGAAGCTTATGCCACCAAAGTCCCACGCATAAAATATTTTGTGCCATTGATCTTCTTGCGTAATGTCCTCCAAAAATTCTATCATGCGCTTCTTCAAATATAATCAAACTTTCATGTTCTAGTACATAATGCTTCAATATTCCATCGACACCCAACTTATATAAATTCCCTGCAATTAACTGATACTTTTTTGCTTTCACCACCAATTGCTTCTTCTACATAACTGCCATTTTAGAGGGAGTCATACCTATACTTAGAAACTCCACAATTTCCATCCACCATCCTTACTTAATATAATTGTGCATCTATGAAGTTATCATATAAATTGCATGTGTGATAGATGATCTGATCCTACATTCATCTTCCCTAGTTTTACTATGACATCAAATTTATATTCTTGAAATAATAATAGCCATATGATTACTCTTCCTCCTAATACAGGCTTGTTGACTAAGTAATTTAATGCATAATGGTTCTTCCTCCTAATACAGGCTTGTTGACTAAGTAATTTAATGCATAATGGTTTGTATACATATTTAAGTGGGACCCTAGTAAGTAGTTCCTTAACTTTTGTAGCGCATAGACCATTTCCAATCCTTCCCATTCTGCAGTTGTATAATTAATTTATGATATAGACAACTTCCTACTTGCAAAAGAGATTGGATGATCTATGTCCACTTCTCTTGGTTGTGACAACACTGTGTCCAACTCTATGGATGATGCATCGACATGTACATGAAACTCTTTGTTCAAGTCTAGGAAGATCAAAATTGGAGTGGTTACCAATTTCTATTTCAAAGTGTCCAACCCCTTCTGGCAGTCCTCATTCCAACCAATTTCTATTTCAAAGTGTCCAACCCCTTCTGGCAGTCCTCATTCCATTATAAATTGGCTTCCTTCTTTAGTAACTTTTCCATGGGTGTTGTAATCTATGCATATCCATTGATAAATTTCCTGTAATAACTTGTATGACCCAACGTTTCCCTCATCTTTTTGACTGATTTCAGGGGTTCCAAGTCCATAATTACTTCTATCTTTGCTAGATCGACTAATAGTCCTTGCTTGCATACTACATGTCCTAGTGGAATTCCAAATGATGCACAAAAAATACACTTCTTTAAGTTCAACGAAATATGACATTGTCTGCATCGATCTAACATGAGTCAAAGAACTTCTATATGATCCTACAATAAACTGAACACCATCCAATCATCCAAGTTAACTTCCAGGAATTTATGGATGAACTCCCTGAATGCTGCCACCACTACCCTAGAAAATACCGTAGGGGCATTCTTCAATCCAAATGGCATAACTCTATACTGACAACTACCATACTCCATCTCAAAAGTGGTCTTGTGTCTATCCTCCTGTGCGATTCTTATCTGATGGTACCCAAAGAATCCATCTGTAAACGAATAAGTTTCCTGACCTCCTACGTTTTCCAGTACTTCATTTGTAAATGGTGTTGGGAATGGATCATGCAGTAAGCATGCATCATTCAGTTTCCTTAGATCCATATAGATGCTTATTCCTCATGTCTTCTTATCCTACACCAACATTGGGCTAACCCACTTAGATTCTTTTACTAGTTTAATGATTCACGTGTCCAACATCCTGTCAATTTCAACCTTGACCTTCTCTTTGTACCTTGGGTTTAACCTGTAAAGTCTCTGACATACTGGCTTAGCTCTAGGTTTCAGTGGAATCTTCTTCTCGCCTAAGTCTCCTTCTATCCCCTTCATCTATGAAAATGTTGTTGGGAATAAGTCATGATATTCCCGCAATATGTATGAAACCTTCTCAATTCTCTCATTGTTCCAATAATCTCCTTTCTATGCAAACTTCAGATTCTCTGATGTCCCAATATTTACCTTTTGTGTATTTATAGGTTGTGTGTATGTGACAGATGCAAGCTCTGGCCCTTTTACTACTCATGTTGCTTATTTCTAAGGTATTTGTACATTCCTTGGATCCTCCTCCTCATACTCTTCCTTCGCTACATTATAGAATTTCAATAGCTCATGGACAGTCATCTTGGCTTTATGTGCACTACATACTGGTAATACTTCCATTGTCTCTACCTCTGATAAGATATTTGTTCGAATCGCCTGTAGTGTTGCATATATAAATAGAGATTAATGTTCAAATGTAAATGTGATTTCGAATATCAGATTTAATTCTTCCCATCTTGTTGTCTCCCTATGCATCTCCAATTCTATATACCAATTATTCAGGATAGTGCCCAAGGTTTGTATGAATTTGTGCGTCCACTCTATTTCTGATAATGAGTACCATAATGCCCTACATTTTCCCACACAACCCATTGGGTCACTTTCTCCTGTTTACTTCTACGCAATTTTGTCTTCCTCGGAGCCAAAGCATATCTGCATTGGTCTATTACACTATGACCAATATTTTATTCCCTCTCTATGTGCATCCCACCATCTAGCTAGAGTCGCCTTTAAGACAACATCTAGTGCCACTAACCTTTGTTTTTCGGGTACCTGTAACTCAAATGATTTTGCAAACATGCCTATCTTAGTTAGTCCATCGTAACTAGGTGAGTCATATAGCTCTATCCCAATCCAACACAAGGATCAATTTATACATACACATTGTCTAGTTGACACTTCATGCATCCTCTGCTGCCAATTCTCGAGCCCAACTTCTAAATCTAATGTGAACAAACTGATACTTCTCCAACTCAACGCACTATCCATTATTGGGTCAACATAATCCTCCATACGAACAATCAGATTGTATAAGTTGTCAGTGTCATTCCTTCTAATGGGTCCAAGGGTGCAGTAACTTTTAGATCCCCAACCTCAAATATCATCTCCCTCCTTTTAAAGTTAATGATTCATGTTTTTGAAATCCCATTCCAATCCCATCAGTACTTTATATGGTTGATTTTCATCTACGATCTCAATAACTTCAAAGTCTTCCATGCTACACACCCCATCTATGTTCATAGGCACTCTTGTCAATCACCCAATCGGGACTATCTTGTGCTGATTCACGAGCCTTAACTGAACAGGGGACCATACTAGCTCAGGTTTGACCATCGTCTTGCATGTTTTCTTAGGTATTTGTTGACGCTTGAATCCATCAAGATTGAAGCGACAACCTCAAGAGGATATGAATCCTCCTGCATTTTTATAGAGTTTTTACTCCTCTTTGGCTTATGATATTATTAATTATTTCAAGATCAAAAAATAATATAGGACCTTAAAATGGTCCAATCTTTTATGCTCAAAGAAATATTAAAATGTTGAAAAATAAAAGATTTATAAAAAAGAGAATTCCTGAGAAAGGACAGGAATCTCACACATCACACATTGTATAAAATAAATAAAATATCCTCACATCCATCATAGTGAAAATAAATATTTCGGTTCACATCAAAATAAAAATAAAAACGGTTCAGATTCATAAGAGAACTTTTATAGAGTAAATAATTGTATAGCTCAAAATAAGATTATGATGGATCAATTTCAAATACTTTATACTCATAACTCAGACTTATAAAATACAGTCAAAATTGATCCCAAATTAGCTCTCTTGGGATTTCTCAAAAATAATAGTCTTTACAATGCTTGAAATTTAAAGGCGTTTGTCCAAAGGACTGGGATTAGAGATCCTGCGGACCATAAAAACAAACATATACAATAATATAGAACGTAGAAGGAAGAAAGTGGGCGGATGTCGAACAAAAAAATCTGGAAAGAAGACAAAGATAAAGTTATCCGAATCCAATTATACCTTTCTCTTCAAAGAAGAATAATAACTAGATGAAAATTGATAAAGAAAGAAGCATGTGATCAACATGGACTTACTATGATGGCATCTCCCTCCTTTATTTTCTTGTTTTTGCATCCTTTATACTCTTACTGGTTGCAGTTTGGTTATTGGTCATAAATACCTCTGCTGGAATTTCAGAAGTCTTGGACAATGAGTTATTCAACCATTCTTGGATAAAGTCCCTCAATGGAGCAACGCTTACCTCTTGTTTTATCTTAACATTAAACAATTCCTTTTCAATTTCCCTACTCTTCCGATCTCACTTATACTCTTACTGGTTGCAGTTTGGTTATTGGTCATAAATACCTCTGCTGGAATTTCAGAAGTCTTGGACAATGAGTTATTCAACCATTCTTGGATAAAGTCCCTCAATGGAGCAACGCTTACCTCTTGTTTTATCTTAACATTAAACAATTCCTTTTCAATTTCCCTAAGATCAATAGATAAATTTTGTAATATATTTTCAAGGTCTTCATTTTTATTCGTGTACTCGACAAGCCACCTGTGAATGTCATCATGTGTAAACTTCATCATATTATCAAACTTTTCAGCTGATATCCTTTTTAATTCTTCAATTTTCTCTTTGAAATGTTGTTGAGTCATGAGCATGGGATTTGAAAGGTACTTAGGGTCCAAGACTTCAATGATAGTTCCAACGATATCCAAATCAAGGATTTTTAAATATGGTTTATTTTTCCTTATTGATAAGTCATCCAATTGAGTTATCAGACCTTTTAACACATTAATGCTTTCCATCCAACAAGATTTCAATTGTTTAATCCGGCTCGGAGAAGGTAGATTTTCTTTCTTTCTTGTCTACTCTGTCATTTCTGAAACTCTAGTTGTAAACATCACAACTCTGTCAGTGTAGAACCCTTCATCATTTTTCAAATCTAATTTTAAATATTGTTTGGTATTTTGAATTCTTAAACCAAGAGAAGCAAAACTATTTTCCATATCCCACAGTTCTACAAGTAATGACATTCTTTTCTTAATATTTTTTTCAACAAAATGATGGGTGGCTGTGATTAAACTGGAAATTCTTTTGACCCTCGAACTTGATTCTGGATTTTCTTGAAGACCCTTTCCAAGATGAATCATGGAAATGGGAGAAGTCAGAATAGGTGGAGGCATGAGGGTTGGTGATTAGTATGAAAATGAAGATATGTGAGTCTGAAGGTCAGCAATTCCAAGTGTATGAAATGGCTAAGTATAAGAAATTATCGAATGAAGAATGGAGAGAGTGGAAATGCATCACATAGGTCCAAAGGTTTGAAGGTCTGAAAGTCCAAAATGCAAAATCATTCTAAGTTTTGGGTAGACTTATACATAGGTGAATGAAAGATAATGCAAGTGCGAGAGTCCACAAGTCCGAAGGTCCGTGAACATGAAGATTGACTAAGTATAGTACTTCCAAGAAAGGGAAAAAGAAGGGATAAAGAGAAAATGAGAAAAGGGAAAATATAGAAGGGGGGAAGAAAGGGTATTAAATAGAATAAGGGAGGGGGGGGAAGCACAAAAGGGGTTCAACAACTATCTCCAACTGTGGGATGATATCCCCCTGAAGATTGTCAAGAATCCAGAATATTCATGACCAAATGTTTTATCCTTTGGTAAATGGATTCGAAACAGTAAGGATGTACATAGTAAATGAAAAACTATGTATAAGGAGAAGAGATAATTTAAGGCAAAAAATATTTTCAGGTGTCACCCATTGACAAGAAACATTAACATTTTCCCCTTCATGTCTTTGAGCATATATGAATTGAAACCCATTATTTTTCAAAGATGTACAACCCAATCTAGAGTGCTTCAAAATTTATGTACATTAACGGTTTCTCCTTAGCTTTGTTCTAGAGTAACACTAGTTCACCTTTTTGAAAAAAATTTACTGTTGCACTTTGATCAAAGTATATTTTGACACTTTGTTGCCTATGAGATGTTCTATGCAAAGCTTCACTTCATTCTTCTTCCAATCTCAATAATTGATTTAATCTCTTTTGCATAGGAGTAATATATTCAACGTCCTTTGTGTTAACTGTATGAGTCAAGGCATTTAGTTCAAAACTGATTGGCATTTTTGCTTCCTTCCCGTAAACCACATATACAGAGACATCCCAGTGCTATCTTTCAGAGTCATTCTTCTCACCACAAAGTGTCAGTTAATTTTGAATATCAATTCTTCTGATTTTGACCAATAGTTTTCTTTAAAATCTGAATGAGTGTCTTATTGGTAGATTTAGAAATACCATTCCCTTGTGGATAATAGTTTGAATATTGTCTGATGACGATGCCATATTCTCCATAAAATTATGTAAATTTTGACCCGATGAAAATTGAACCATTGTCAGTAATGAGCTTTTCTGGAACACCAAATATTGACAATATATTATCTTTAATAAATTTAATCAATTCTTCAGAGTCAACCTTTTTTAATGCTACTACTTCTTTCCATTTTGTGAAATAATCTGTAGTAATGAGAATGTATATATTCCCTTTACTTGATTTTGGATTTATTGGTCCAATGACATCCAGTCCCCATTAGGAAAATGGTTGTTCTACATATATGGGTTGTAATGACATTGCAGACTTTTTCATCTTCCCTAAAAATTGATGACAAGAGATACACTTTCTTACAGTAGCATATGACTCCTTGAAAATTGATGGGCAATAGAATCTGACTCTTATTATTCTATGCATTGTAGCAGTGGGTGCAAAATGCCCCCCACATATACCTCCATGAAATTCTTGTATTAATTCTTGAGCTCTCTTTTCATCAACACACCTTAATAACATGCCATCATAATTCCTTCTGAATAAGACTTCAACAATCAATACATACTGAATTTATTTCATATTTAATGCTCTTCTTTCCTTTGGAGTCATGGCGATAGGAAATTGTCTAGACTTTAAATAAAACACAATATATTTGTACAATTCATAGCCAGATATAGGTTTTCCAATTGAAATCGAAACTACTCCATTCAAAGCATCATCGCTCACAATAAGCTTGCACAATCCTTTCCCTTTAACTTCTTTTAGAGGCTTAATTTCAACGCCATACTCTTGAATTTTCTCCATCCGGTTTTCCCATTTCCCTTCTCTCAATTGACGATTTAAGAGAATATTAACAAGAGAGGATGGAACATATGCAATGACATGAGAATTTAATATGTAAGTACGAAAGTGTGCCACTGGTTTTACTAGAGACATGACATGTTTCTCCAATTATGAATATCTTAGTTCATAGTCATGAAGGGTCTTTCTCATGAAATTGTTTGGTAGCTCTTCACCCTTGGCATTTCTTTGAGTAAGAATAGATGCCACAATGTTTTATGTTGCAAATGAATACATGATGAAATCTCTTTGGAAATATGAACTAATGAGGACTGCGGCTATAGTGATTTCCTTTTTGATGTTACTAAAGGCTGCCCATGTATGCAAAGTCCATTTGAAGATTTGATCCTTTTTCAACAATGAGTTGATCGGTTTTACAATACTTGGGTAATCAGGAACAAATCTTCGTACAAAGTTTATTTTTCCAAAAAATGACTAGACTCCTTTCTTAGATGATGAGGGGTTGAATTCATTTATAGCTTTAACCCTCTTTGGGTCAACATATATTCTGTCTTTGCACACAATATGCCCCAATAATTTTCCTTCAATCACAATAAACAAACATTTCTTTGGATTCAAAGAAACTCCATATAACCTACATCTTTCAAAGACTTTCCTTAGATGATGAATGTGTTGTTGGTTGTGGAGCCTGATTATCTTCATGATTCAGAGGTCCTTGCTTTCAGCCGTGTTTATACCCCATG
>CBVK0103105547.1:0-10672 GCA_900067695.1 Picea abies
ATCTTTTCTGTTCTTTTTTGAATATCGGTTTGCAGTAGATATTGTACAAGGTTAGAATTTACATTGGGCTAAGGGACCCCTCTATCATGAATAAAGTCCTTAGCGCCAAGATCTAGTGGAGATGGTTAAAAAATCCCAAGGATCTCTGGGCCAAGCTCTGGAGACAGAAATATGCACCCGATATGGCGGAGAAGAATCTAATACGCTGGAATGGGGATAACCCAAGTTCCTTAATCTGGGCAGCAGCTAAGCAAAATAGACATCTGGTAGCAAATCATACTTTCTGGGAAATTCGAAATTGGAAAATAGCACTCTTCTGGAAATATTCCTGGCAGCAATGGCCAACTTTAGACCACGAGAATTGGGCTAAGCATATCAGCACCCAAGCTACACATGCAAGTTTGAAAAAGGTCATTGATTACTGGTAAGACAATCCAACAGAATACACCTAGCAATGTTGGCACTTAAATAGGGATCATATGAACCTAGAGGCACACGTGGACCTAAGACCTTGGCAAGAAGAAATGGCCAAAAGGAAAATCCCCAAACTTACAGGAGAGGATATCCTATGATGGGGATACTCGCCATAGGGCACTTTCAACATACGAGAAGCCTATACCACCAAAACTCACTCAGACCCTCTACCCACAAGGAAGGTTTGGAGAAAAATCTGGGGCCTTAAAAACTGGCCAAAAATTACTCTCTTCCTCTAGCTCGTCACCCATTCGAGCATTCTCACCTCGGATAACCTCTCAAAAAGAGGATTTGTTGGCCTTTCTATCTGCATGCTCTGTGGAGAAGAAGCTGAGACCATGAATCATCTACTCAACACTTTCCCCTACACTGCTCAAGTCTGGGATCAAAGTGGGCTAATTATGCGCACCTCTGATCACAAAAGAGACAGCATGATTGACACTATTTCGGAATGGAGAGACAAAGTGTTTCAATCTCCCCTTCTCAACCGTATTTGGAAACTTATTCCAAGCTTCATTCTATGGCAGGTGTGGAAGGAAAGAAACAGAAGGCTCTTATGGAATGTCCACCTCCCGTGGCACCATTGCTAGAACCAATGTCACCTCAACATTTTGGAAAACATCAGCCTCCAGCATTGGACTGAAAAAGATCTGATCAGCACTCCCACAGAACTTCTGATCCTCCAGTACTGGAGGTCCCCTCCTTCTCTTGACTCACTTCCTCCTGTCTCTTCTCCTCTCCCTCAAATCAGCCCCTCCTCTTGGACCCCTCCCCCGGACGGCTTCATCAAGCTCAATTTTGATGGGGCCTCTAAAGGCAACCCAGGAGTAGTGGGTCATGGAGTGGTCTTCCGCAACCACCTTGGACACATCCTTCTCATTAACGTAGGCTCCCTTGGTCACACAACGAACAATGCAGCAAAACTTTGGGGGCTCACTAGAGGACTGCAATTAGCCATTGAGAATAGCTTCACCAAGTTGATTGTAGAAGGCGATTCTCAAATCATTATCAATCTCTTTAGCAGAATCTTAAATGGAGAGGACCCGGAAAGAATTTCACCTAGCTAGAGACTCTCACATGGGCTAAAGACTATAGCAAATCTTTTGAAACCCAATCATGCCTTTGTACCTGCACACATTAGGCGAAAGGCGAACCAAGTTGCGGATGAAATGGCTAATTTGGGGACTAATTTGGATGGACCGGATCTCCTATGCAAAACGTCCCTCAACCCTGCACACCCTATTCTCCAGCAATGCATTCGTAAGGCTGCGGCAGTGGACAAACCCTCTGATGGGGTGTTAGTGTAGGCCACATGGTAGGAGAAGCAAGCGAGTATAGGCCAGCGAGGCAGGGGACCATGTGTCGAGCTCATGCCAAGACCCACTGCCTAATCCATGAATTTATTCACCTCTACGACGTTAGTTGCACCATTAACGCTGGTGCACCTGACTCCCATTATTGTCTCCTCCATGGCTTCTCTATTTGCAGGTGACATTAACCCCCGCATGCGTCCCGACCCTCTTATCCCGTAGTTGCCCAGACCTAACTTACTATGCTCTCCTTTCTTCATGGTGCTCATTGCCCTCAGACTTCTCCAGGCTCTCCACGTCCATCTGGAACTCTCCACTCAGTTTGGCCTTCCCTGCAAGCTCAGAATGTCGTGGCGAAGAGGGAGGCCAAGGAGAGGATATCCATGGCATGCTCCTCAGCCTCGATTTTTTGTTTCTCCCCCTGGCTCACCCTCTATGCACTCCTCGCAGCCCTCACAACTCGAGATGGAACCTCTCACCTCCTCCACCCTACATGTCGCCCGTTTTGAAGGTATGTTCATCACCGACAGTTCGTTGGGATCTCTCCCAAGATTTCCTACAACTCTTGTGAATTCACTTTCCAACAGGCCTTCTGTTGCACCCTTGGAGGCACCACTTTTTCCTCACTATGCCCAGCACAGACCGCACTCTTCCACTGACGCCATTCCTGACTCGCAGTAGCAAGACAGCCTGGCCATCCTCTATGGGTTGGTTTTTGAGCTATAGCAAGGACTGGAGGACCGTCACTTATGACTGCAACTTTTGGATGGGAAAACCTCGGCTCTCCTTCAAATCCTTTCCACCTTCCAAGGAGCTTTCCACTCCACTCCAGACACAGCGGTAGCAACAGAGCTGCCCCATGCAGAGGCCGTTGACAGGAATGAACAGGTGCAATAGCCAGAAGGTGGCGACTTGGTGCAGGCCACGCACGAAGACACAGAGGTTGTGGAAGCTCTGGGCGTCCATGCGCATAATCCATCTGAATTCACTATGCCAGCTGCCAACCTGGAAGGGGAAACCTAGATGCTGACATGCAAATGGAAGGGAAAGGGACGCCCATCGAAGAGGAACCTTAGGATGTAGCCTACCAAGCCACCTGGCCAGGTTATTTGCCAAGTATCTGACCCATCTGGGGATCTGTTCTTTTCACTAGTTTATTTTCTTAGCTGTAGCCTAGTCAGTTTAGTTATGTTTCTCTAAGACTGTTAGATGGTATATTGCTAAGACTTAACTGGCTGGCCAAACTGGTTTCCCCATTCTTGGGGTAGTTCGGTAACTACAGCACAGTTGTTTTTGAGATTATGTAACTCTAGTCTGATTTTTGAAGGCTCTTTATATATAAAATCTCTTACTTAAAAAAAAAAAATTGGAACAAATTTAGTTTCAAAGTATTCTTAAATTTGTTAACAAACCTTCTTTTCAAAAAAAAAATTAAACAGATATCATCCCTTGTATGTTACATACATATTGATTGCCCCCACTTCAAAAAATTAAAATACAAGACAGATGGTGAAAGGAAATTCATAATTTGATTGCCCCCATCTTGTCCAAAAGAGATGATGAAAGGAAATTCATATATTGATTGCCCTCATCTCATCAAAATACAAAGGTGTTAATTGAAGTGCTGAAAGGAAATTCAATGGGAGAAGTAGTTAACTTCACTGGGGTATTGAACAGGCTTGTTGGCAATGAAGCAATATCTATGATATATGTAAGGTTGTCATACATATCCATATGTCATACTATGTAATATAGTTCTCTTTCCAGTGATATTTACATCCTGAGTCAACTGGGGATTCCCTAAATAAATTGTTACATCTGCTTAACCTTTAAGAAAACAAAGTCGGTCGAGGACTGATATTTTGGTTAAAGTTATTTTGATTATCTTAAACAATTCTAAAATCAGTTCTAGGAAAAGGAAATTTTAATTATCCTAACTTGAGATCAGTCATTAAGTATGTTTTGAAGGTTTTTTGAGATTTGGTTAAGTTCGTTTTTCTATGTATGATTAATTCATAAATAAAACTGGAACATGTTTTTCAAAAAGAAATAATGACTCCATTTACCCAATAAAGGCACTTGGTCTATTGTTCTTTCTCCCCTCACAGGGATCCATAATCCCCAAATGGATCCTATGTTAGAACACGCATAATTTTGAGCTTTTGAGATTTATATATTTCACCTCTTAGAAATAAAAATTTACCCAAAAAAGAAAAAAACCTAGAAAGTGGCCTTTTAAAATTAAAATAAATCCACTAGTTGTTATTTATCAATAAGGCGCTTACGGTATCTATCATCAATGAGTAAATCTAAATTGATCAAACGATCCTAATGATCCTAATGATCCCCGAAGTTTTGGAGCCACCTGAGTTTTAAAATAAATCCTTTAATGGTCGCTTCGCGGATTCACACTTCAAGTATTCCAGCAAACCTAAACAACGAAAACCCTGAAACTCTAAAGTCCCGAAGATAGCCACTCAATAATTTTCCCAAATAACTCACGAACACGATTCATAGGACATGTTTCCTTTAAAAAATATTTTATGGGGTTGACACGTGGCACTTACTTTCGACATTTACATAGGAGGAGTCACATGTTTTCGAGTGACACGTGGAACCTTTCTTGGCACGTCATCATAATGACGTCATCCCTACCATGTCACTCTGAGAGATTACTCTTCGGGGGTTTTTGTTTTCACAATCCTCGGATTATCACACGGTTAATGGCTTTAATTAGTCATAATTAAGTGTTAATTAATCACTTCGCAGCTTTGGATTTCAAAAAATGTCTCTTGCGCTATATTCAAAAATTCTGAATTCCGAACTTCTAAAATTCTTAAAGCTAATAAATGTTTTAAACATGATTAATTAATACATAAAAGTGATAACTCGAAAATTAACTCCTTCATGAATTCGGACTTCGAGAGATTTCAACCTTGTCACATCCAAAACTTCCGAACATGAACCGTCAAAGTATTAATGACATTTATGATCGATTAAGGTTAATGATTTCAAATAAATATTGCGAATCACTAGGTAATTAATTTCATTAAGTTTAATAAATTCTTCGTCAGTAGAGATATACGAAGATCGATAGACTTTTTTGAATACAGCACTTCGAATTTCAAAATCATTTTTACCATTTGCAATTTGCAGTTTTCTATTCAGTGTAGAGCTTACATACTTCTCTTGTCACAGGTACAGACTTCTCTTGTCACAGGTAAGCTAATTATATTTCCTTGAGGATTATGGTGCCACGAAAAGCTACAAATAATCTTGACACATCGGGTGATGATTCAAATCCAAACATGGATGTTCTATCAGACACAACTCTGTGAGTTGTGGACGCCATTAAAACTTGGAAGTAGGTTTTTGATGTCTTAGAGAATGTGATCATTAACTATCTAGATGACTCTGTCGAAGAAGACGATGAGTCCTTTACAGATAATGTTAGGCTCATAGTGTAGTTGAAACTGCACAAGTCATTGCATGGCCAAGAATCATACCCTACAATGATATGATAAATTGGGCTTTGGAACATGTCAACATCCAAACCAGGAGTGTCATCAACCACCAGTAGGTTACCATTAGCTCTTTCCAACCAGAGCACCTACAAGTAATGTACAAGCTTTCCCCTACCCCTAAATACACTTACAATTCCACAGTCTGTCTAGAGTTTGAGAGAAATAAATGCACCTAATATGGTAGAAATGGTCATGATATAGTCAATACCTAGTGGGGACATTCGAAAAAATCCAGAGCCAATGCTCATGGTATGTACACCACGGTGTCTTTGGACACTCATATGTTGTATGTAGCCATGATGCTCAGTCACATGTTTAGGAAGAAGAACCCTACACATTTCTTGGTTGAGTGGGTAGCCATCATGAACAAGGTAGCCGAGTGGTATACCTTCAATTGGGCCAGAATGTTATCTGATAATTTGGCCAAGGAAATCGTTGAGTATAAATCAGCAAAATCAAAAGAGAAGTCTGCCCCTTTTTGCATGTTGGCATATGTTATGGATGTCATTTGTTTCATGACCCCTTTTTCCCTGATGAACTGGAGTTGGAACCCGACCAGTTCTAAGCCAATTCATTTCTATCACTCCAAATTATGGGAGGAGAACGCCAAATATTTCTTTTACGAAATATGTCACAACGTTGTAGTACCTATTCATATAGCTATTTATGGTCACCCTCCGCCCCGGATTTCAGAAAGGATTATGGGGAACTTAGGCAAACTTTCAGACTGGTTCATTGAGGAGAATTTATCCTATATCAGAGTATTTGGTTGTTTCATTCCTCCTTATTCCCTCCCACAGTTTTTACCTGGCATGATAGTGTGTAGAGAAGTGGCATACCAGAGAGTAGCAAGAGGTATCACCAAGGAGTTGAAAGCAGCTCAGAAAAATGTTTGGCCAACTTTCCCCATTCAAGTTGGCATGTTCATTCTATTAGATTTTGATCATTCTAAAGTCAAGGTCGCAGCCTTGGAAGATATCAAATTGGTTTACATCAAGTTCAAGAAGCATGATCCACATAAGATAGTGAAAAATCATCTAGATCAGTTTAACATGAAGTGATACATCCATGAGAATTCTCCTTATGATGAAATGTTCAGGGGAGTTAGGTCTTATGAGGAAGTCTAGAGAAAATTCCAGACTCTGCCCCCTGACCAACAATTTGGTTTCCTCAAATTTCAGAAACACAGACGAAACAGTTTACCAGAGATATTGCAAGGAGATTCAATACCCATGCCTCCTTCACAGGAAGCTAGGCCTACAGGATCTGAGCCAAGTTGCTCCGCTAAGCACAAAGTTGAGGAAGTCCCAAAAGGACCAGAAGTGTTATTTCATGAAATAAGAGCATCATTGTCAGGACTGAATGATCCACAGTTGTTAGCTCAGTTTGAAGCTTTCATGAATCTAGGATAAGTTGTCCCTCATTCAACACCAGCTACTCCTACTGGCACCTCGAATGCAACAGGACAAGAACCTTCCACAGAAATTGTGTCTCTTATTACATGATTAACTCCTTTACAGACTAGCTTTGGAAATCCTAGTTCTGAACTCACTTTTTTAGGTGATCTTACTCCTATATTGCTCGAAGAGATGCCTCCCTCTGATTTCTTTTTCAACAAGAAACGAAAATCTATCATAAAGAGAGAATCTCACCAAAAGGATGGAGTTATCACTAAAAGGAAAAGGTTGGTGTATGATGGGAAAGACCATGATGGTCCAAAGTTTGCAAAAGAAGTTGCAGGTTCATTAGGGGCTTTTTCGACTGTCAATCAATGGTCAGTGGACAATTTAACTAAACAACTATGACATAAACTCCTCTTGGTAGAACAATTTCAAAATGCGATATAGAGTACATAACATATTGTTAGAATCCGGATGAACCAGGAAATTGAACAAATCAGTGCTTGTCATCAGCATCAAATTAATTAGTTATAGGATAACCTTGAGCTACTCTACCAGAGTTCATAGACCATCAAAGGACTAATCACTCAGCATGACAATTTGATTGAGCATTTGCAGGGTAGATTTACCCTAACATAGAACACAACAATAGACATTTCGGCCTTCAAAACACAAGCATAAGAAATTAATGAGAGGTTGGAAGTTGCCCAACAAGAAATCTATCAAAAAGTAGATGTTATTCAGAAATGCTATCAAGTAGTAGACATTTCTCTAAAAGATATTTATTTCAAGGAAAAAGAGTCTTGCTCAGCTCAGTCTAAGTTTCAAGAAGTTCTCATATTGAAGCAGAGAGCTAATAGCCATGTTCTTCCCCTTCTCTCTCATTATGAACAAGTAAGAGGCGAAATGGCCCTAAAATTTTGTGAAACAAATCTGGAAGAAGGCAAGAAACTTGCCAAAGATGTAAAAGAGGCTTGTCTAGAGGTATTGTCTTCAATAAATAAAAGGTTGATTGAGTTCGAAGGAAATAATATCTCGGAGGCATTGGAGCAGATTGAGATAAAAGTGAACTAGAAAGCTCCAAAAAGAACAAGGAAAACACTCAGGCAGCCATACAAGAAATGAGCTAGATTGATTTACTTAAAATCAATGAATGGTTGGTTAATCCAAGTTCAAAGTTTCAGGTCATAGTCCAAGAAGTGAACAAGATCCAAGAGAATCTACCCCAAATACAAAAGAAGATGTTTGCCTTTGAATTAAATGAAAGGATTGAGGCTTCAAGGTTTGTGGTAGCATTGATGGACAGATGCACCCAATGCATTGAATAGGGAAAAACGAGTGTAGTTGGGAGCAAATAAAAAATCATGCACAATGTTTGTCTTCTCCACCCACTCTACCTTTCACCCTCCAACCATCACTTACCCCATATATCCCTACCACCCGCATTCTTGCATCCACTCATCCCACCTCCCTATTGGACACTTGTTCCCCCATCATTATTTTTGTGAACAGTTACTCTTCCCTGTAACTATTAGCCATCCCATAATGAGCCAACATTGAGTTATTCATCTAATTATCCCCCCATGTCTTCAACTACAATTCCTTATCCCATTGAACGGATCTGAAGGGACAGATGGCAACGAGATCAAATGGAAAAGACAATAAGCCAAATGATTGTGGTGGCCTTAATGGACATGTGTACCCAGCTTAAATATCAAAGGAAAATGAGTGCATCTACAAGCAGACAAAGAGACAGAGGAATCTCCAGCAAGACTCAACAATATTTGCTTGTTGTTACCTTATTTGGATGTGTTCTACTTTTAGTCAAATATTGTGGGAAGTCCAACGGTTTTCAGTTGTGACAAATTTTGTATAAATACATAGATCTTAGATCTATTCGAAGCTACTTCTTGCCGAATGTAAAAGAGAAACTCTTTTTGAGTATTAATACAAGTGCAAACAGAGATTCAAAGTTTTGTTCAATTTGATTTATGTGTTCCCTCTGTGTTTCCATTTCTCCAAATTTCTTTTTGTAATTCTTGAAGAGTGATTGATTGCAATTTAGTACTACATCTACTGTGATCATAATATATCAATGGTTTATTTAGTAACAACTTTTCCTCTGTTATTAATGTGAGTAAACAAGACCTACGATATGTGTGAATTACTGCATTTTTATCTCATGTTCAAGGGTGCATCTTCTACTATTCTTCTATTGTAAACAAGGTGAGACTTATGTGTAATTGATACCCGAATTTGTTTTAACAGTTTTGTAAATCTTTCACATCATTTGAAATTATAATTGTGCCTAAGATAACGATATACATCCTATGTATTGTCTTATCATTAATTTCATTTAAAGATTACTTCTCTGGAAACTGAAGGTAGAAAAAAGCACTCACAAAAACACTTATTTTAAAACCTTTGATGCCTGACATTATTATTTGAGCCATAGAATCAATCTCAGGAAAACAGTTAGTATCTACACTCGACGCTCTGTTCATTTGATAGTTATCAACATATATTATTTTTTTCATATTCTAATTTGTGTTGCACAAGCTATTTCCAAACAATGGATAGAAAATTATGCAAACATGAAGAAAAAGAGAACAATGTAGATACCACAATGCACACTTGATTTATTTTACTTTATTGACTGCTCTAGCTTTGGCATTCTCAAATTCAAAATTTCGTATTCACAATAACTTGTCCCTCGACACAAAATCAATAATGAGTATGTAAGTACATCATACAAACGGCATAAAATAAACAATATTACAATCAGACTCCTTCTCACATGCAAATATTGAACATTGAAGACAAAAACATATATGAGCGTGTTTCCAATACATAGGTAAAAGGTGATGCCAGCAAGCCTGCTGGTTTTTTCCTTAACACCCTTGTGACACGAGGTTCCAACTCTTGTCTCCCTTCCTTCATCATGTATAAGTGGGCGGAGGAACACAATGGAAATGACATGATGTGTCACACAAATGTGGCCCTCGCAAACAAGCATCTCATCATAGCATATGATATGGTGCCAACATAAAGGACTAGCCATTAAAGTTGAAGGACAATTGGATTAACACTTTGATAAGAAGCAAATCGACGGTACTGTAGCATTCATTGCTTGAACAAGGCTATAACACCTAGTTGTCTGAACCAACACCAATGGAAATTCGAAAACTTTAACATGCAACAACATTTGAACCAAATGCCAGTCACAAGCATTGTGACAGTCATATGAAAGGTGTTGACGAGCACAAGACGATGAATCCCAAGGTTCCCATTTTTAATTGGGACCAGTGGTGCTGAAAATAAAGAAACAAATGTCCCAAATAATGCATCAGAGAATATTTTTTGTCTCTATGTCAGCCACCAAGACCGCTACTAAAAAAACTGTAAAATCCCAATATAGCGGTCAGCTTCTTTCTCATATCAACACCCGATCTAGTGACGACATATAGCACTATTTACTAAAGTTAAAGGGAAATTGGATTGACACTTCCATAAGAACAAGCCCAGCGTCACCTTAGCAGTCCTTATTGGAACAAGGATAGGATCTGATACAAACAGGTAAGCCTTTGACTCAGATAAAGGGCCAATACCAATGAAAACCCAAAAAATTTAATAGGAAATAACTTTTGAACCAAATGTCGATTATAAGCATATGGTTGGTCATATGAAAATTTTTTACGAGCACACAAAAAGACCGCTACTAAGAAAATAGGGAAAGCCCTTTTTTGGTGTCTGGCACTATTTTTCTTCGAACTACCTTGCAACTTCTAAACATGCAAAAATTGCTAACTATGATTATAATTTTTGTCAATAATCAAGTTGACTCTGTTTAATCCACAGTATACTTTCAGATATATATATATATATATGAATAAGAAAGTTGATTATGTTTAATCCACAATAGAATTTCAACATGAATTTCATATATATATATATATATATATAT